>JANHFX010004048.1:12167-22642 GCA_027560015.1 Chloroceryle amazona
CCCTGCTCTGGCTGCAGATGGCCCTGCTCCCTGCAGGGGGTTGGACTGGATGAGCTTGAGAGGTCCCTTCCCACCCATCCCAGTCTGGAATTCCATGACCCAGTACAGGCCTAATGACGAGAGGAGGGTCTGCTCCCTCTCCCCCATGGCATCGCTCAGTGTCTCTGCATTACACACTGAACACTGCCTGCAAAGAGGTGTTTTTCCAGCTCTGGGTGGGTTGGTTGCTTGGGGTTGTTTTTTGTGTGGTTTTCTTTGGTGTTTTTTTTTTATGCCCCCCTGTCTTAAACCTCCGTGTGAGTTTGGCTTGCAGCACATCAAGAGGTGACAACGTAGACCCCCTATCCCCCCTCAGCGCTCTTAAATCCGCACCCACCGTGCCTGTTCTGTGGGTTCCGTGTCACCCGGGCTTTGCTGCTCTTGCTTCCTGCCCGTTGCACGCGCATCAGAGCCCCGACTTCCTTCCTGGTGTATTTGTGCTCCTTCCAGTCACCCGCCCAGCTCTCCCCCGTGCAGCTCTGCAGGGAGCTCAGCAGCATCGCCAGGGTGGTACCAGCCTGTGACGTGTAGGTGAGGCCAGAGCTGCCTCTCCCCTGGGATTGTGTCCGTGACGTGACTCAGCTGCTCGGTCACCGTTCTGGCCGGGAACAGCTTTACTCTGAGCTGGCCCAAAGCTCCTTAGCCTTAAGATATCGTGCAAATCCAGTGCAAACGTGGGGAAATATTTTGTAGGCTATTTGTAGTTGCAGGGCTTGAGCAGGCGGCGATGCCTCCTGTGGTTTTTAAGCCTTTGGCTCCTCATAGCTTCTTTTTTTTTTTTTCATTTTTCTGTTGAAATGAGAAAGGGAAATTCGAAGCTCTCTGAGCTGTAAGTGAAATGTCAGAGTATGTAGATGAGTACGCGGATTGCTTTAGAAAATTATTACGAATATTGGCAAATAGCACAGGAAAAATATTTCATCTATTTTTAGCTTCTCTTAAGTAGTGCTTTGCTTGTTGCCTGAGCTGAACTCTGTGCTCCTTTCCTTCTAGGACTGTCCTTTTATAGTGTGTATGACCTATGCCTTCCACACCCCTGACAAGCTCTGCTTCATTCTGGACCTGATGAATGGTAAGCGAGGCTCATGCAGATGGTGATAATATGACAGAAATATTGGCAGGAGGACTTGCTGAGATCCTCAGGAGAATGAGGGGAAAAATAATCTGAGGCATGAAGCATCAGCCTGCGAGGAGGAGGAGGAGGAGGAGGAGGAGGGGTAGTGATCTAAGGCAGGGAGCCGATGGAAAAGGCTGGAAAATCTCTGTTACCTTATGGCATTAATGTGCTCTAAGATCTCAAAGGGCCTGCTAGGCTGGAAGCTTAAGGAGGCGATGGTCGTGTGGAGAAACGTGTGAAGAGATCAGCAACACAGCTTTCAGAATAAAAATAAAAGGGCTACTAGAAAGAGCTCTGCGGGGGGAATGGAAGAGGGAAGCGTTCCTCGGAGGAAAGAATCCATACCTAGAGCCTTGCAAGGCTCTCGTGAGAGCACGCCGAGAGAAACGGGCAAGAGTCGAAAGAGAGAAGATGCTGCAGCGCCCTTGTTTGCTGAGGATGCTCGGCACTTGTGGGACTCGGGCTCGAGCTCTGACTGCGGTCCTGCAGCACCTGAAGGTGTTGGACGCATCTGCAAAGCTGGGCACTGAACTGTGAAATCGAGCTGATAATCCTGTCGGTGACAGAGACTGGCTTTGGGCTTCTGCAAGTGAAGAGTCTCATTAAAATCTGAGCCGTAGGTCAAATCCAAGTAACTTTGCTGATTATTGTGAATCTGTAGCTTGTTCAGAAACAGTTTTCTAGGAATATTCACGATTCGCTGTGCCGATGGTGCGGATGAGCTCACAGAACGACGCGGCATCGGGTCCGCTCTTTGATGGGCAAAGTGTGAAAACATCCCCAGCATGAATATTTTTGAATATTCTGGCCCAGGTGACCTTTTGGGGTCCTTCCCAGCCTGGGCTGCTCTGATTTATTCAGTCCTCCAGGACGCTGTGTATGCGACACCGTTCTGCTTGCCGTGGGGATCCTTTGCGTTAAGGCTCAGTCGCTGGATTAGTCACTGAAGGCAAATACAAGTAAAGCAAATGTAGTTTTAAATGTGAGTTTTGGGTTGGTCGAATGCAGTTAATGTTCTCGGGTGTCTTGTCACCATAGGTACGTGCAGAGTGTAGGCTCCAAGAGCCTAGGGATGCTGCGCTGTTCCCCACCAGGTCCCGCTGTATCTGCCCGTCAGGCAAGATTTTACTGGTCCTTTAATCACATCTCAATTCTTGTGATTGCAGGAGGAGATTTGCACTACCACCTCTCCCAGCACGGAGTGTTTTCTGAAAAGGAAATGAGGTTTTATGCTACTGAAATCATCCTGGGTTTAGAACACATGCACAACCGCTTCGTCGTATACAGAGACCTGAAGGTAATCGCCAGCCTGGAGCCTGCGCGCCGGGGGGGCTGATGGATAACAGCAAATAATCCAGACGTGCAGAAGTGAAATGAATTCTCCTACCCAAAACCTTTTCTTGGGAAGGAAGCAGATTATTTCTTTACATTTGGCTCATTAATTTTTCTAATCATACGAGCGATCACCCAGTTTAACTGGCCTGGGAGATGCTGCCCTGGGGTCACAAAAAATCCCGTGCAGGGGTCAGAAGAAACCCCGTGCGGTGTTCCTCATCTCGCCATCCTCGTGATGCTTTCATCTGATATTCTGAGAGAGGGGGGCTGTGTGAAGGTGGAACAGCAGGAAGACGTCGCTCCAGGTGTTTCACTGTGGTTGGGAAGTTGAGAGGTGTCCGTGAGCCAAGTGACAGCAGAAGTGGGGAAGAAGTCTGCACAGAGAGCACGGGGCGTAGGTCGCAGTTAAAGGGTGTGAGAGCCACACACAGACCCTCCTGGGAGAGAACCAAAACACTGGGAGCTCAAGGCCCAAACACATTGATTTGTTCATGTCCTTTCTGTTTCAAACCTCACCTGGCTTTTCTCTTCTTCTTGAGTATTTCATAACCCGTGGAGTTAACGGTCGGGCTCCCTTCGTGTAGATTTTTAGCTAGTAAGTGTCTGTTATAGCGACGTTAAAAAATAAAACCCCAAACCAAAGGCAATTGCTAATTAACAGAGAATATTGATGTGTGAGAACCAGTTACTGCCTTCTGAGAATCTGTAGTTCTGCCAAATGCCACGCGGTGATTTTCCTGTTTCTGTGGATTTTTAGCCTGCCAATATCTTGTTGGATGAACACGGGCACGTGAGGATATCCGACCTTGGGCTGGCCTGTGATTTCTCCAAGAAGAAGCCTCACGCTAGCGTGTAAGTACGATGGGCAGGAGCTCTGCTGCCTTCAGTTACTGCTGAACACCTCCCGGGTGTGTCTTGAGAATTTATCGTTGCCTGAAGGGAGAAAATACCACTTGTGTGGTGTGGCACCGCCTCGCCTGGTAGCGCGGCGAGGCTGGATACTCTGAGCAGGTTTTCCAGGCTCCCCTCTCTCTCTTTTCCTGCGCGGTTGTAGCAGCTGATGTGTAGGCACGGCTGGAAGATGACACATTATTTCGAGATGATTCACTGTTCAGAGAAGAACCTGACTGAGCTGAAGTACCAGATTGTTTTAATTGTCCTAAATGGATAATTAAATATTCCCAAACTGACTAAACAACAGAACTTACCGTCTCTTTCTCTTGTCTGGATTTTTGTAGAACTGGAGGCAAATTTGTGTTCCTTTCTGCCTCTTGGCATCAGGTCATCACCGGGGTCTGAAATCCTTGGGTTGTGCCTGGATTCCACATCTTATCCGGCACGTTTTATTCTTAGGTCCTCGTTTGCCCTGATTTAGCCTGAGAATTTATGCAAAAAAAGAAAGCTTCAGCCTGTCATACCTTAAAAGATCTGCAGCTGAGGAGCTTCTTGAAAAAGCTCCTACCTTCCCCTTACGTCAAGGGCAACAGCAGATCGTGGTGACTGCTTTATGGCAGTGACCTGCGATGGCTTCTGGAGGAGCTGCCCTGGTGTTCACCTGGCACGCGGGCAGCAGCTGGAAGGAGAGACACCAAACCCGAGCGAGGGCACAGCCCAGCTCTGCCCACCCTGTTCCTGGGGTCGTGGCTAAGGGCAGGTCTCCGTCGTGCAGGGCCCAGGGCTGGAGCCATACGGCCTGAAAAACCAGGAGTCCTGACTCTGTCCCGGTGTCTGTCTGTCCTGTAAAGCCAGGGGACAGAATGAGCAACATTTCCACCTCTCTCTGGTGTTGTGCTCTCGGATGGGAGGTGCCTGCTGACCCCTGTACTGATTGATGCTGCCGAATCTCGCTCTGGCTGCTGGTTTCTGGTGTTTAAGTTTTAAGGTATTTCCTCAGCAGGTGGACGCAAACAGAACACGCGTTTTTGTGCGTATGGCCAAAGAAAAAGTGAGGATAAAATCACGTTTCGAATGAATCCTTTTTTAATTAGCCTATCCTAGTGAGAAAACACCCAATTTTTAATTACTCATTTTTTTTTTCCCCAGCTAGTTTTGGTATTAATGGAGCCTTTGTCCCTTTCTGCTCTCAGAGGTACCCACGGATACATGGCTCCCGAGGTGCTGCAGAAGGGGACGGCGTACGACAGCAGCGCAGACTGGTTCTCCTTAGGCTGCATGCTTTTCAAACTCCTAAGAGGGTGAGTGAAGGCTCGTGCCCCTCGTGCTTTTGTTTGTTTTTTTTTCCTAGCCTGGGCCCCATCATTGTCAGTCCCTTGAAATACGTAACGTATGACATGGTATCTGAGGGGCTGTCTCGCTGCCGTCTCTGCAGCTTGGCCCACATCTGCACGGGAGGCTAAACCAGGCTTTTTTGGCTTTCAAAACAAGCAAAACCCAAGCCCTGGTTCCTTCAGGCAGTGCAGGTGCGGGGCAGGGAGGAAGGCACACGCTCTCTCCCCTCTTGCCGCTTCTACTGATAGGCACTTTACTCATCTCCTGGCAATTGTGAGTGTTTTAAATGAGGTGCTGTTACTCATCTCTGAAATACACTGGCAGCCCTGCTAAGTCACAGGCTTCACCTCCTGCTTGACACCTGCTGCTCTGGTGGAGCTCTTCGCTGCCCCGTTCCCTTCCTGCACGGCACCGTCTCGCCTCCCGCAGCGCCGGGCTGAGTTACATCGTGTGCCTGCCCCTCTTTGCTGGGTCTGGCCCGTTACCATCTTGGTGTCCAGAAGTAGTTGATGTCGAGAGCGTTGTCAGCTCCGACCTTCTCGGTGCACTTGGGTGGCTCTGTGAATTTAGTAAGAGTGGGATTTATCTGAACGGCCAGGAAACGCTGATGGGCAAGTGTTTGCTGAAAATAGCAACCTCCGTGTGGATGGCAAAACAGCAGAGATCTTTTAAGCTTTCCTGAGTGCTTCTCTGTAAGGAGTCATCATCAGTTAGATCATCCTGTGTCCTCACATAAGCTCTTAGCTCTCTCCCAGCTGCTGTACCAAGGAAGGTAAGCGTGTGGCTTCCGAGCTGAACTGTAGAGCTGTGCCCGTGTAACGCTCGCCGTTCACAAACCAGACTAGATGTAAGTGTGCAAGGAAAGGAACAGTGTTAGACTGCTGGAAAAAAAAAGTATTTCTAAGTACAGACAGCATGATGCAGCTGGGAGCAGTGCTCGTGTGTCTCTAAGCCCCCGTGGAAGAGTTCTGTGGGTAGCAAGACCCACGATGGTTGGGGTTTGCTGGGAGGAGAGCAGAGAGTGTCTCACAGGCAGGACCTCCGTGGGCACCTTGTCTTGTCTTTCGAAACCTTTTCCTTTTGAGTCACCTGGGCTCAGAGGGTTGAGCATCCAGCTGACCCTGGCGTGGTTCTTCCTTCACACGGCTGAAGTTGTGTGATGGAAGAAGCAGCACCTAGGGGCGAATGGTCCCATTTATCACAGCACTCGGACTGGTGGGGCGGGAGATCTCCGTGGGCTGTGATTCTTCCCGACAGAGATGCGTGGGGTGGTATCGGTGGTCGGCCAGAAGCCAGAGCATTATTCATCGTGAGCTCTCCCTCCTTGTCTGTTCTGAAGCCAGCTAAACAACTCGCATCCCAAAACAAGGGCTGGGCATGTGGCCTTCACGTGGAGCAACTAGACCAGATTTCCCCGCGTTTGATAATCCTCGGGGATGTCCGTGGGTAGTCTGAGTGGTTGCTTTGGTCTGAGATCATTTTGGTTTTGATGTCCCCCACGTGCAATCGCACCGAGAACAAAAAGGATAAACTTTCTTGCAAAGTGGTGCAGCTCTTTGTAGGGAGAAAAGAAGCCAAAGCTGTAAGAGCTCAAACGCTGACGTTGGTGAGGTCGGTAGTAGCCACAGCACGCCGTGTGCAAGTCTCGTTTTCTGTTGTAAATGCTAAATGGTGTAGTGCTGCTGCTGCTGTTCTGCAGGACAGGGTCGATGAGGTGGAAGAATGGGTCTAGCAGGATGCTACAGTCTTGATAATAACCAGAGATAACCTGCTATGCTGTGGCTTTACAGTTATTAGTGCAATTTCTGGCTTTGTTTTCTTACAGGCACAGTCCTTTCAGACAGCACAAAACCAAAGACAAGCACGAGATCGACCGGATGACGCTCACCGTGGTAAGGACCCTGGGGACAGGTGCAGTTACCTTCCTTCAGTTTGGTTAAGTCCCTTTTCCTCTAAAACCCCCCGCTCTGGAGCTGCTTTCTGAGAAAGCTGTGTGCCCAGGGAAGAGCTGGTTACACAGACTGCCCAAGACCTGCTGCTCTCCTGGGTGGGAAAGCAGATCGCGCTCCTTCCACAATTCACTGCCTCTTCCTGGGCTTTTTTTTTTTCATAGAACGTGGAGCTACCAGATTCATTTTCTCCTGAACTGAAGTCCCTTTTGGAAGGTCTCCTGCAGAGGGATGTCAGCAAGAGACTCGGATGCCAAGGAAGAAGGTAGGTGTTGTCTGTTCCTTGGACCACTGCCTTCAAAAATTTCCACTTCTCTGGAAATGAATGAATTCATTTCAAGTGAAAATCTGCTTCCTGTTGTGATGATTTTAATTTTGGAAAGAGAACATTAAAAAGTGCTGTTGCATGGAATTACATTACAGCTTCCTTTGGTTTGGACAAATCTTTGGATGGTTTCTGTGGTGAAAGACTCCCCGGAGCTCGTGGTCACGCTTGCGTTGGGTGGCGTTCTCTTCATCCCCGTGTTGTGGATGGGTTTTTGCCTGCTCTGATTTGGCAGGAGGCTGCATTACTTGATTCAGGCACAGATAGCCAGAACTTACTGCTTGTGTTGTATCTGCAATGAGCATATGACACACAAACCCCCAGGGATGAAAGCTGTGAAACTTGCTTCATTTTGGGTCCCCTCTGTTTCCAGCTGTACCCGTTTCATTTCACGATTGTAAAGAAAGCTTTTGAGCTCTGTTGTTGCTGTTGTTTGGTTTGTTTATTGACTACAAAGCCCTACCTGCTTCTGCCAAGCTTACCTCCCTGCAGCTGGTAACTGAGATTGTTGGTGTCACCTATTTCAGAAGCCTCCCCTGTGCCTCCTGTGAGACTAGGAGAGAAAACCCTGGGAGGGGTAAATACCTGTTGAGAAAGCTCTGGCAATGTGTGACAGCAGCTCACGGAGAGTCACACCCAGGCCTGGGGCTGGCCCTGATTCCAGGAGATACTCAGAGGGGCTGCTTGCAAGAGCTACAGCACCATTTGTAGCGTTCCCAGCTCAAAGTCTGCTCGTCTCTTGGTTACTTACAAAGACTTTTGTGGGTTTTTTTCTTCCTTCGATGAGAGAGAACGCATTGGAGAAGCCTCCTCATTTTGTTGACTTTCGGTTACTTTTATTTTGCAGTGCACAAGAAGTGAAGGAGCATCCTTTCTTCAAAGGCATTGATTGGCAGCAAGTCTATTTACAAAAGGTAAAGGATTAAGATTGTGACCTTAGCTGGGTTAAGCAGTAAAAGGAGAGGAAGTCTAAGCCAGGAGAGGCCACAGGGTTCCAGTCCCCAGCACCTACACTAACTTAACAATATCTGGAGGACTGTAGGGGAAAATTGCTGCGTGTCTTCCTGACCAGTGGTACTGAGCTGCTGCCTTTTCAGGGTTAAATTGTGTGATTCCTTCTGCTCAGCTGCCTCTAAACCGTAGGGTCCGTACCCAAATTTTTGGAGGAGTGTTTATTAAAGGAGTGGAGAACAACTTTGCACTGAAGTTTAATTTCAAGGGGCAAGCTTTTGTACAGTCACGTGTAATTTGTGCAACAAAAAAAAACCCCAAAGAATTTCCATCTCCTATCTGCAGCCTGGATGTAAACAGTGGTCATTAATTTGTCTTTAATTATGCTGCTTTTAATACCCAGTATCCTCCACCGTTGATTCCTCCCCGGGGAGAAGTAAATGCAGCAGATGCGTTTGATATTGGGTCATTTGATGAAGAGGACACCAAAGGCATTAAGGTATACAAGTGTGCAGGGTGGGCTCTGAGCACTCTGCTTAACTTCCCGGTGTTCCTGCCCTTCCTTTGCTGCAGGGACTACTGAATGTGCAAGGAATGGCTTTCAGGTTGGGAAACTTAACCCAGGCTGTTACAAAAGAGCCCTGTTGGGCTGGTTGGCTGGTTTGTCGTAGCTTGCCAAGTCCTTAGGATTTATTGTTTTCAGATGGACTGAAATCTACGTTCCCATCCCAAGTTTTCTATGGTAAAGCAAATGTTCCAAATGATCAGACAACACCTGGCAAGTCCTTGCATTTTCAAGAATACTTAATGGGTTTGAGTTTTAAAAGCTGTCATTTGCTTCTGGTAGCTGGGATAAGCTGAACTAACTCTTATTTTAATAGCGTTACCTCATGGTTGGATGAGTGCAGTGGAAATGTTGAAAATGACAAACTCTCTATTAATGGGAGTGACTTGATAAGGTCGAAAGGCGACGCAAGAAACCCGTGGGCTCTGGGATCATGTACAATAGCTAACGAAGGCAATGCGAAGGAAAAGAGCAGTTAAAGCTGTGCTGAACCTGGAGACACTCAAGGCCAGGCTTGATGAGCAGCCTGACCTAGTTGGAGGTGTCCCTGCTTGGTGCAGGGGGGTTGGACTGGATGAGCTTTCGAGCTCCTTGCCAAGCCAATGCATTCTGCGATTCTGTGTTCCCCGGGTATCCATCCCCTTTCCTGAGGCTTCCCTGGTGCTGTGGGACAGCCGGTGAACTGGGGCTTGCCTTGGCTCTCTCCCGTTCCGTATTTCTGTCAGATGCTTCTTCAGGAGGTGAAACTGTATTCTGGGTACTGCAGAAGTGAGGCAGGAGAGAAACAAATCTCCCTAGACTTCATAAGCAAAAGCCTGTGTTAAGTACTCCCTGTGCCTAAAAGGCCCCTGTCTGTCAGTGTCACCCGCTGCAGTTACAGAAGCTGGCAGGGAGAAAGGGCATTATGTGTTTGGAGAGAAATGCAAGATGTTCTTTATCCCAGAAAACTCCGCGGCTTCGGCATCAGCGGCAGTCTGACAAGACTCCAGTTTCCAGCAGCTCTGGAATGCCCTCGTTCGAAGCAACATTTTGCAAAGAGAAACCAGGTGGTCTTTTTTATTTCTTGAGAGGATCAGATGCTCCCAGGAAAGCCTGTGAATCCTGTAGCCAGCTCACTTCCATCTAATCTTTGTTCAGGCCGCCTGTGAGGTAAATTTATTCTTAGTCATGAGTCGGCGAGGGGTATCACGTACAGCTCTGCGCTTTCACTGGCGTGTCACAGCCTTTTAGAAGGGACTGAATAATTCATGCCTCTGAGTCAGCTGCAGTTGGAGCTTCCCTGAAGGTGTTGGGATCCGTCTGCCCCCGAGGACGGCAGTTGGAGTGCCTTGCTCTCCTCCCTTGCCCCTGCAGATTATATTTATACTGCAGAGTGTCCTGTGACAGCGAGGAGAACACGTGTCCTCTGAGGGTACAGAGGCAGTGGTGGATGCCCGTGGCTTTCCCCTCTTCCTCGGATGCCCACAGGAGTCCCTGTAATTGCAGAGAGTGAAGTTTCTGGCCGTGGTGCGGCCGTGGATCTCCGGAGAGGAGGAGGAGGAGGAGATCTGTTCTGGGAGCAGCTGGCCTGGCTGCAGGAGGAGAACTGAGCAAGACTTTCCCATCCCGCTCCTGGAGCTGCTGCCAGGCAGGGGAGGCTGTGGGTTTTCTGCGCTCGGAACGCAGCAGAGGTGCCTCTTCATCTTCCTCTCCGAAAGATGGGTCTGGCTTCTGCACTGGTGGAGACTGAAGCAACTGAGGGAGGGGCTGTAGAGAGTTTAAACTGATCCCCAGATGAAAACGTTTAATAATTTTATAGGGAAAACACTGAGTGCTTCTTGTACTCCATCAGAGTGCCTTGTGGCCAAACCCAGCACAC
This sequence comes from Chloroceryle amazona, assembly GCA_027560015.1. NCBI lineage: Eukaryota > Metazoa > Chordata > Aves > Coraciiformes > Cerylidae > Chloroceryle > Chloroceryle amazona. Next base: position 22,536 of record JANHFX010004048.1, read on the forward strand.
GGGTGTGTCAAGCAGCAGAGTCACAGAATCGTGGAATGGTTTGGTTGGGAGAGACCTTTCAGCTCATCCAGTCCAACCGAGCGTTGCCCCAGCACTGCCAGGGCACC
>JANHFX010004049.1:0-40311 GCA_027560015.1 Chloroceryle amazona
CCTCTCCTCTCCTCTCCTCTCCTCTCCTCTCCTCTCCTCTCCTCTCCTCTCCTCTCCTCTCCTCTCCTCTCCTCTGTCAGTATTAGCTGTGGAATCATGAAACAAAACTCTCATGGGAATTCCCCAGAGTAGAGAACAAAAGAGAAATATGGCAGCAGTCTACACATGGGTAATGCCTTTCCAAAGACGATGAAATGATCCTTTCCATGTATGAGTAAAGGACTCAGACTTCTATACATCCCGATATACAGGGAAGTTCAAGATTTCAGAGAATGAAATACCCCAGAAAATGTGCAATGTCCATAGATGTGTTACAGGAGGGAAGTGGAAATGTGAAAGGAACAGATAAAGTTGATGGGAACAAGGCTAGTGGTGGTCTAGCCTTGACTGAGTGCCATTGGGGGCCACCCAACCCCCTGTACACTCACTAGTCATTCTGCAGGAAGAATAAGTTTGGAACTAGATGTCCTTTAAAGGTCCCTTTCAACACAAACCATTGATTCAATGATTCTGTGAACAAACATGTTTCTGTTCAGAGTGAGATTAGAGAGAAGTAAATGGTGGAGACCTGTTCAGGTAATGATTCCAGTCTCCTGTTTCACACAGAACCACAGCCCTTCCCTAGGCTGATCAAGATCTATCCTGAAAGGAGTGTGCACTTTCCCCTGACTATTTTTATCAATGTGCTGTCCTTGAACTTCATCACCTCCGGAAGCTTAAGATCAGTTTGACCTTGACTAAATGACAAGAAGTAGATAAACCAGTAAAGTTCATTTTTTGTTGGAAGAATAGGGGATCCGAAGCAGCAACCTAAGTGCACATTGTAGTGGTTACTCACACTCTGGAGTAGTGGCTGTCCTTTACTTCAAGAGATCGAGAGTGGTGCATTGAGATCCACTTTATATCCTCAAGATTTAAATGTGTGGGAGTCGTTTCTCTCCTTTTGTAATAAAGTACTGCTTATATGTCACAGCTTTCTCCTTCTGTTGAGATCATTTTTCTAATGGAGAGGGAAATGATGGATCAGACTGCCTATTTTAGCTTCGACTTTTCCATGTGGAGTACATGAATTCATGTGCTGTAATGCAAAACCTTATTCAAACTACAGCGCTACCTCACTTTAACTTGCTGGCATATTCTACAGGTCATCGTGCTTAATTTTGCATCTTAGGACTGTGAACTTTTAAAATGAAATGTTTCAAAATAGCACCTCAGCATTTTCATTGCAATATGAACATTGCGAGTACACCATAAATCATGTTCATGCCTTTCATACTGCAGTGCACATGGCATATTAAAACTGAAGGCTAAAGTTATCTTTGTCCAGCTCTAAGTATAATACAAGTCTGACAATGAATAGAAAAAGGAACGGAACAACCTTCACCCATTTTCAGTATAAAACCATCCAGCTAAAACTTAGAGGTATGCAAAGGAACTAAATTTGATGAGTTATAGATTAATCTTTATGGAAGTATTATCTCTAAAACAAAGGAAAGGAGGCTTTCAGGGATCTCTTCCTAATCTGTGAAGGCATCCTGGCATCAGAAAGTACACAGCCTGCAAAGAGGAGACACAGGACCAGTATCACTGTTCCTGTCTGTGTCTAATTGCAAGGTCAAGCAGCAAGACTGGATCTAGTCCCACTGACCCAAAGGCAGCACTAAGCATCCTGGCATCCTGAGAGCCAGTAATCAACACCCTGCAGAATGTGTCCCTTAAGCCATAGCCTGCTTTCTGGGTGATAAAAAATCCCAACAGTTTCCCTCTTGTAATTTGGAGGAATGTAGTGTTCTCAGGGCTCCGTCCGTTTGAAAGTGGCCTGATTTTCTAGTTGAATATATATGGATTTACATGATATTTCCAGTTGCCCTCAGTATATCACATTTTCATCTCTTTTTTTTTTCTATTTTCTAAGTGCTGGGGATGGTGCTGCCTTTTCAGGACTTCCTTTTCTCTGAATAAAATCCAGTGAATACAAAATGAAGTTATAAAAAGCTGGCTGGAGTCTTCCCTAAGGATTTGTGAGGAGTTTGCTTCCTCATTTATACATGAGGCTTCAGCTCACAGAGCTGAAGCTATTTAGCATAGCTGAGATTTGCCATTGTCTTTTATTTCCCTGGCAATTTTGGTCAGGATGCCAGGAAAAATGAATCTTGGCATTAAATCAAATCTGAGGTCACATTTGCACCTATATGCATAGTACTCCTTCAGGGGATATTAGAGATGAAATATTTAACTCCAGTTTGAAGAAATACAAGAAAGAGTTCATAGATTTAGAGCTGAATGATCTGAATACCTGTTCCCACCTCTGCAGCTTTCTTCCCAGCTGGTCTCTGAAACATCATTGTGCCACAATGCTTAGAATTGTCACTGGGCATCTAGATCCATATACGGGCACCTAGACCACAAGTTGTTAGATCTCTCTGGTAGAACCTAACACATTTGGTTGGTGTCACTGGAATATAATCTTCTGCACTGTTAAATTCTGGTTCAGCTAACCCCCTCTAGCATAGATGAGGACCTAGTGCAGGTCACGGACTATTTCGACGGGTATTTCAGACTGATCACATTATTTTAGTGGGTGATTCTGCAGCAGTTGGACTCAGAACCTTGGAATGTTCTTGAGCATACAAAGAGGGTGGTGAGACACTGACACAGGTTGTCCAGAGAGGTGGTAGATGCCCCATCCTTGGGAACATATAAGGTCAGGTTGAACAGGGCTCTGAGCAAACTGCTCTAGTTGCAGATATCCCTGCTCCCTGCAAGGGGGTTGGACCAGAGGATCTTTAAAGATCCCTTTCAACCCAAACCATTCTGTGGTTCTGTGATACTCAACATCCTTATATAAATGTTGGCTTTGGTGTCAGGGAGTTTTAAGTGTTTAATAAGTTTTCTGAAAAGATTGAACAGTTATATGGTGTCAAGAATGAGAGAAAAATGACACTAATGACAGAAGTGTCCTGCTTTAGAGTTTACAAGTGTTTGCAATGATCAGACTTAAGGAGGAAATCTCACGCTGGAATAAACTGCAGCCACAGAGTGACATTTCTTAACACCTTTGCTTAGCATCTGGCTAAGTAAGGTTGATTTCTCCACGATGGAGATATTTATTGCTGTCTGGCAAGTGGTATGACCTTGAACTCCTCCATGAACAATTAAAATGCTGAGATGAGAAAGAAGAATATCGTTAGGAATGAATAAAAAGAAGTTAAGACCAGCCAAACAGTTTTAGCACAATTGATTTGATTTTCTATCTCACTGGTATAGGTTTTCCTTGAAAAAGGGGGAGATGGAAAGATCTGCTAGTGATACATCTCTCTGGAAGAGCCATCCATTACGCTTTGAATGAAACTCGGCTTAATACTAACAAGATTCAGAGCCTTTATTTATGTCAACCACACAGAAACATGGATCAGACTTGAAGGCCTGTGATGTAGATGATTTTGCCTAATACTGGTCATCTTTGACAGCATTTCCTTTGATTGAGTTTATTCCTCTTGATGTGATTACACATGTGATATGTGCATCGGGCGAAAGGACACCGCTAATGCCATTGCCATTAAATCTTGTTGCCCTCGCATCAGGAATGTTCCCTGTTCCAGCTCCAAGTCATATAAATCCATTGAGTTTAATCAATCAGGACCACATTTAATGCAGTCACTACTGTTGTAGTCAGTGAAAATGCAAACAGAGTGCCTCCAAGCATGATCTAGGCAGCTCTGCAGCTCAGAGTTTGCACTGAGCTTCTGTGTAACAGTCTCCCCTGTTACACTCCAAAATCTGGAACAACTCTGTTGGCCTCTATCCATTCACTGCAAATTAGCACCTATGCAGCAAAGACCCTGGATCCCTGAGAGGACTTTGCTCCACTTGAGAGGGCAAGTTAGAAAGCACTCCTTGCTTTTCTATTCCACACTTAGTGTATAAAAGCCTTTGGAGAGAAAACCATCACCACGTTTAGTTTTCTTTTAACACAGCACTACAGACTTTTGCCATGCTCTCCCATCCTCACTGCAACTCACAACCCTAAGAATTTGCTCCAGGTCTCTAAGATGAGCCTGCTGAGTTGGTCTCTACGAGGCTTACTGGTGTTTTTGCCTTCAAGGAAACACATTAGCAGAAAGACTCAAAGTTAGTCATACACAGGGGCTTTGAGCCGTGTGTGTGAGGTTTTATGCTCAACAGGATAAATATACTTTCTTCACCTGCAAATTCTCTTAGGGCCAGATGGACAGGTGTGTTTTTTACTTGGATGAAGCTTTGATTAATTTAGTTATGCACTGCCTAATTTATTTATTCTCCAAGTGAAGCAGGTTGCCCTGCCCTCTCTTTTACTGTGAACTAAAGGTAGCTTGCAGGGACTGCTCCAAAATAACCAGTGTCCCTGAGTTTTCAGCTTTCTTTATTACACACCAAATCTCTAATAGGAAAAAGTGTTAGATCCTTAACAGTGTTTTCTTAGGTTCTGAGCTAAACTTTTCAGGAATTATTGACATTCCTGAGACTTCTGCTGAGCTGCCAGCTAACGCTATCTGAAGATCCCAATGGTAAACATCCTGAAGTATTTCTGCTGGTGCCTGTTGCAGATATCTGGCCTTTTAAAGCCTCAGGCTGAAATGTGGTACCTCTGTTTCAGATAGTTTTGCTTATTAGCTGGGCAATTGTTAAATGAAAGGCAGAAATGAAAGATAGGCTGGCCTTCCTGCCTTTTTTTCATTCTCTGACCTGTGCCTTTGCATAGCTCTTAGGTTAAATGTTAAGAATAATAATTTTTAGACTCTATACTGTTTCCAAGTGGAAGATGACAAAAAGACACTATGAATAGTCTATGAAAATCTGGTTCTACCCATCTCCTACAAGCTTCACTTCCCTGCCCAAGGAGCACAGAGAAGCAAAGAGAGCTTGGGGGTGGAAAAGAATCTTAACTCTGTCCTGACACAGAGGTGCCTCCAGGCACATCCTTTACCTCCAGAACAACAGAATAACCTGAATTGTGTCCTGATGGCTCATCTGGTGTCACCATTCACTGTGCAACTGCATGAAATGAATCAGATCTTGGTTCATATAATCCACACACCTCCTTCCCTTCTCTATCCCCTCAAGGTTACAAGAAGCTCCTAACACTGTTGAAGCCCTAAGCCCTATAATGAAAGACCAAAGGTCTGCAGTAAGCAACAGAAAGAGAACAGAAGAGATCCTAGCACTGTAGGGCTCTTGCTCTTCCAGTGAATTTATCTGAGGTAAATGGTTAAACACATTCATTTCCTCTTTTACAATTCCTTTGTAAGAATCTAATTCTGTCCAGACCTTGTGTAGGAAACCCCGATGGTGGTGAATACCCAGCAGTGCTTAAATGGTGTGATGAGTAAGTGTTTCATAGGAAGCAGCTCTTCATAGGACCTACCAAAGCAATGTGTACAGCTCTGAGGTATTTTTCTTACCACCACATTTACTTCTGCTTTTCTGTTGTTTTTAGTATTCATTATTTATAAAACCTTATTGACTGCATTGTGCACAACTGTGCACACTCAATATATTACAACACTGCTTATGGTTTGCTGGAAAAAAATTGGCAATGTGTGGCAAGAATTTCTGAAGCATCTTTGACTAGAAGATCTGTACTGTTTGCACACTTTTGAAATGGTGAATTGAGACATACAGATGACATCATTCCCCAGATGAGTGTGATCCTACATCACCCAACCCACTGAAATTCTCAACACACTTCTCCCTGAATTACTGTCTGCTTTACTGAGCACCCATATCATAGAATCACAGAATGGTTTGTGTTGGAAAGGACCTCTAAAGGTCATCTGGTCCGACCCCCTTGCAGTGAGCAGGGGCATGTGCAACTAGAGCAGGGTGCTCAGAGCTCTGGACAACCCGACCTGGAATGTTTCCAGGGATGGGGTATCTACCACTTCTCTGGACAACCTGTGTCAGTGTCTTACTACTCTCATTGTAAAAAACTTGTTCCTTCTATCTACTTGATATCTCCCCTCTTTTAGTTTAAAACCACCCCTTGTCCTGTCACAACACTCCCTGCTAAGATGCTTTTCTCCATCATTCTTATAAGCCCCATATAGACTGTTCTTTTTCCTCTTCTGAACTAAAATGCTTCATACTAGCCAAGTTTCATTACCTTGTTTATCCTTTCAAAATACTTGTGTATCTCAAACTCACAAAACATATCTGATTTTGTTTGCAGATGATTTCTACCTCCCATGAAATAACTAAAAGAACATTCAGTTTGATTGCATTCATTTATTTCCCTATTAGTCTGTTTGTAGCTATAATAAGAAAGCAAATTATTCCACGGTATATTTTATTTATGTGGTTTGTCTGAATAGTAAACTGCAGAGCCTGATTCCAATGTTAAAATTTATGGAGTTGTGGCATCCAAAGTCCTAATTGGAAGCATTATACAGAGGATTTGCAAGCTGTACTGCTCGCAGGAAGACTCAGATGCAGATTCTAAACTTCCCTCTCACATTCAGAGTTTGGGGTTGCTCAAATCCACGCAGGACACCTTTATCCACCCTAACACCTTCTCAACTCCAAAGCAGTTAGGATCCATCAGAAATGCATATATGTTGTTCACTACTGTCTGTGACTGATTTTGCTGTCTCCAGTGGGGCGATGCCACCTTAGAATTCATTGGTTTGTGAACCATGCTCGTTGTACGTGATCTAAAGTGGGAGTAGTGGCAAAGCACCTCCAGCTTAAAAATCCTGTGATTTGATAACCTTGCCCTATATCCTGTTACAGTCTTTAACACAGCATCCCTTTCAGGACCAGCCTATATCTCCTTTGAGGTTGTCAGTCCAGCCAGTAAAGTGTAATTAAATTTCTCCTTTTATTTTTTTGATTAATGGCATGTAGCAGGTCTTGCAATTATCTTATTTCCAGTATTTTTGAAGTGGAAAGGGCAGTTTTCCCCTCCTGTGCAACAGGCTTCTAAGACACACGGCAGTTACATTTGTAGCCTGCATCGTGGGAATACATTCTGGAGGAGTTTTTAGGAACAGGTTATATATCCTGTTAGAGATGAAAAAAACCCCAGCTGTGGTTGTTATTTTTACAGCAGTGTTCTTTTGGTGTGTGCTCCCAAGGATGCGGGCATCAGTTCCATTTCATAATTGGTTCTGTGTCCTGCTGTGTGCAAGGCACTTTTAAAAGGTGCTTTATTAGTGTAAATGAGGGAAAAAAATCCTGGCTCATAGTTCACTAAACCCTCTGTCTTGATGAGTCAGTTTATTTCTACTTCTTTCCACCTCCAAGCAATTATTCTGATCTATGGAACAGCATTGATGAATCAGACAGCTTCTATTAGTTATATAGGCATAATCTGCAAAGTTTTAATGGAAACAAATTACTTAGATCTGAATTTCGTATTAAATAGAGGGAAAGAATCAGAAACATTGTACAATTACCAGCTTGCAAGGTGAATCCAGAGTAGAAGTAAGACAGATGTCAGTCCTTAAAGTGAGGGTACTTAGTGTACGAAATGGGTTCTCAAAAAGTCTGGTAAATGGTGCATGGCATGAGGTGTTCAGGCCCAAATGAGATAGTTTTATTTCACTCCCCAAACCTTTCCCTGTCCACCCTCTGAAGTTAAAGCAAAGTTAAGGCAACTGAAAATTGAAGTTAAACAACTGACCTAGTATATGATGCCACAGTGAAATGAAATACCTAATCTGAGTATTAAAAAGTTATCAGTGAAATTCAACTGTTTCTTTGGAGGACTAGTAGGAATCTCAGCTTTGGATTAAAGTGTCAGAACTAGTACCATGCCTGGGAGCAGGTTGTCCTTGTTTGAGTGAGAACAGACCTAATTCTGTTCAGTGATTTTACTTTTCAGCTCAATTCTTCTAACTCCCTGCACTGTCTGAAGTTAGCAGCCTGTTTTCCCAGACAGTCTCTGCTTCTGGCAGTGATAATGCTCAATGTTTAATTAGTATGAAGGGTTGGGGTGTGCAGACCAAGACCACTGCTGGATCTTGTGCACCACACTGGAGGGTGCAGAAATCCAAAGGCTGCAGCTGCAGGGAGGAGTGGACAGGACAGGGGACCCCAAAATGACCAGACAGGGATTCCAGCCCAGATACATCATATTCAGTATAAAGCTGAAGGATCAGGAGGGTCTTATCCCACTTTGCTGAGCCCTGCTCAGCTTGGTTTGGATCCTCTTCTGGTTTCTTTCTCAGCTGGCACCTGAGGGGGTTTCTGTCCCTTCTGCCTTCGATCCTGGTCTTTGTGTTCCTGAATCCACTATCAGAACCCAGCTCCTGAGCACAGCTCCCATCTGCTGCTGGGCCCAGTCTGGGACTCCCCCAGTGCCTGCTCCACAGCATCAGTGGTGACAGTGATGTAATTGCCATAGGGAGAGCAGGGGGAGCTGGGCTCAATACTGGTTTTGTATATATTTGCATATATTCCATTTTTATTATCATTTTCATTCAAGCTGTTCTAGTTTCCTTTTCTAATTGCTAAGTCTCTCTCCCTTATTCCCTTTCTCTGTCCCTTTGGGGAGGGAGGGAGGTTAACAGAGAGTGGCTGTTCTAGTTCCAGCAGGCTGCCCTGACCCTAAAATGTGACACAGGTCATGCTCACCTTAGCCACAGGTAGAGCTTGTAGTAGAATTTGAGTGTAGATGCTTTGAGGCTCCTTTATACTAGAAATTACTTTTTTTCCACGCACTGCATTTTGAGGCCCAGCAGGTTTTTTTGCAGTTCTCTTGGTGGGTGACCTCTGAGTTTAGACACTTTCTGTGCAGATGTCTCTATCTGAGCTGGGGGGCTCAAAAATGGATTTCATAAAACCCCAGCCTTCCACGGCACAATTCACTTAGTATATTTTAGGCACTTATTTTAGGACCTGTAATGTCCTGCACTCCTCTAAACATCCGGATTAGATTTCCTCTACCTAAAAAGGCAGCCTGAGAGACAGTCCACATTTATTTTTAGGCCCATCAATTCCATTCTGTTGTTGCTTCTTTTTTTTGTGTTGTTTTTTTTTGTAGCCTTTTCTTTGTTATTAAATGTTATATAATTATTTTTTTATAAGTTGTGAGGTGGAAAAAAACCTTTGGTTCTAGGTTTATACAGCACTCCAGTACCAAAAGAATAATCCTAGCAATCCTCTGAGCATGGAGTCCATAGTTTGGAGGCAGTTGTGCCTCTGGATTCAGACTGGTTAATCGAGAGTAAAGTCTCATCCTGGTTTATTCTGGTAACACCTCAGGGAAAGCTTTAGCTAAAGGTCACACGGACTCCCATGCTGAGCTTCATGTTGCTGAAGTTGTGCCTTTGCTGGTATCTTCTTCTATCTTGGGCTGCCATGTAGATAAATCTTTCAACACATGGCACTTTCTAGTGGGGAGACTGGCCTCTTGGAATTCAGGTGGAAGTGAAGAGAGGAACCTGCACTGGGCACCATTCACCCGTAACACATTTCATTAAGCCCCTGCTTTTTGAACAGTGGAAGCCGTGTGCTCTCACGGTAAGAAGAGCAGAATGCAAAATGAGCAAAGAAGCCTGTACCTGATGTCCTACAATTTCTTTCTTCCACCAAATAGCCACAAAAGTGTGTCAGAGAAGAAAACTGCTGCACCATTTTCCAGGCAGTTGCTAGTCTGAAAATTCTCTCTCCCAGGTGCAACATATTGCTGAGAAAGCAATAAATAAAAAATAATTTTAAAAGGAAAATTCTGAAGCTCGAGGTCTTTTTGGTTGTATGTTTGCAGTGAGCTATGGTTTTTTGACGGCAGCTCGTCTTCTGGACAATGGTGTCTCATAGCCCAGTGCTCCACCAGTGACATCTACTGGCTAACACCACCCTCGGCATCCCACACCGTGGTGGGACAGGATGGAGGGACTGGATGTGGTCCAAGACCAGGATGGCATGAAAAGGCAGACACTGAAGAACTTTCACTGCTGAGCAGATGAGCCATGTCAAGAGTCTGCTCAGTTATGAAACCCTCACAATTCTTTGACCAGCACCATCCCTGGATCATGGCCAAGTTATGAGTCTTTTAATTACTGATTAATATTCAAAGGGTATTATGCACATGCCTGCGGGCACAACTAGTTTGATGAATGTCCAATATGTCTGATTTAGTGCTGTAATGCTTCTTGAGTAAGTGAAGTTTGGGATCAGCTCCATTTTTAGCTCCATTATCTTGCTCTTACCTATTCTCTGACTGAAAATTATCGGGCAAGTTGGTATTATTATGACTGTTGCAAAAAGGAAAGCTTTCGGCGACCGTCTTCAGCCAAGGATAACCTTGTGACCACTGAATGAAAAACCATCCAGCTATTCATGGAGCTGTCATGCAGTTTCCAAAAAAGAACTCCATTGCCTAACCTCCAGGAAATGAATTTTAAGCCATAGTTATGAGATCAGTAAACACCTACAAAGCCCACAAAGAACTGCCTCGAAAAGGGGAATTTCTGAATGTTTGCATACAGGGATGTTTTATATTTGGTCTCTAGTACATACATCTGTGAAGCTGGCATTCTTAAACTTCAATACATCATCAATCATCATGAGGTTTTGGCTGAATCCCTCCTCCAAAACAAATACAAAATAAATGACAAACATCAAGCCGAATTCTAAAGTTCAACCGTGTTTGTACCCTTTAGCATTCACTATTTGCAAACATTGCTCAACTTTCAGTCCCGGTCAGGGATGAACTGCTGGGTGTTTATTTGAAGCCATTGAAGCATGTAAGACAGGCAACACTTTGTAGCCTAGCAGCCAGTCAAAAATAAAACATGCCACGTGAAACACTAACAAGAAATGGTGTTCCTACCTTTTTTTTTTTAACATCCTGTGTCTTTGCCAAATAGAAGTGGTGTTTAAGCAACCTGGTGGCAGACACATTTCTGCAGAACACCTTCTTACAAAATAAGTCCACTGCCCAAATCCCAAAGTTTGGATTCTGTTTGTGTAAAGGAGACAATTTTTGTGTGTGTGTTGTTAGCTTTCTAAATTTGGTTATTGCCTTTGTACCTGCACCAAACGTTTCTGCATCCTTTTTGCTACAAAAACCAAAGGAACAGACTTCAGCTGTTCCCACTGTGGGAGACTTTCTTGCTATTGTTACTTCACCTTAGTGACTTCATTTGCACAAAGTCACAACAGAAAGCTAATAGGTAAGATCTATTTCTGCTAAACAGCAGACACCACTGTGGTCATTACAATGACCACATAAACCCCATCTTGCTTCTGGACAGGCAATTCATTTCCTTAGTTTCATGCTAAGAAAATATTTGCCTTGTTGGCTGTGACACAACCTTTACATTATATCAGACAAGTTTTTATTTGGAAAAATATACAGATGCTTTAAAAAAATGCTAATTATTTCCTAGGGCCACAGGAGTACTTTACAGAGCTCAGAGAAGATGTGGACAAAACGTTATGTCAGGTGAGTACAACCCTGTGCTTTAGAGATGGCTCATCTTAAACAGAATAGACACAAGCTACACTTTAGCATTTGGACTGGGACCAAGGAGATGTCCCTGCAGTGAATGCATCCAGCAGCACAGATATGGCTCAAGGCTTTCTAGACTGTATCCTAAGGTGCTTTCAGTGAGAACTGTGGGACTTCACCAAATGCTCATTTCTAACATTTGCTTCAGAACAGTATGACATGCAACAAACCTGCTTTAAATCCAAATATGTTCACAGGGTAGATTCTCTAGCTACCACTTGGACATTTCTCAGTCAAGTGGGCTTACAAGATAGTATTACTTGTTGAGCTCCTGTAATCCCATAGTTGTCAGGTAACTCACATCTATATTTTGGGTTAGTTTTGGGAATAAGAGAATTGCTCATTTGTCTTCCCAGGCAGAGAAGGGAATGGAAAAAATAGTTCTACCAAGTGGACTTCAGCTGACTACAGCAGAGTTCGTCATGGTGCAGTCCCTTGTAATAATCAGTGGAGAGGAAAAAGAGAACTTGGGCCAGGATTTGTGTGAGATACTCTGATGGTTACTTGAGGAGGAGATACCCTCTGAAAGGGCTTGTTTCTTTCCACTGAGCCCCTTACCTAATGGTTATTCTAGAGAACATGAAACAAAAATAGAACCCACAAACCTCTTCCTTAGATGGGTGGAAAATTTAGTTGAATTGGGACCTATTAGAAAGGGAGATAAATCTGACCTACTTGAATTTGAAATCCATGAAAGTCTCTGGTAAACCTTAAAAATCTTTGAAATGTCACACAAGGTCAATGTTTGCTTGTACATGACTAGGGTTCCTTCTCCAGCTTGTAGTCCTCAGTTCCCACTTATTTTTTTCTAGAATAAGGATTTTAGGACTGAAGTAAAGCTTCCCCTATTCAAAGCTCAAGGACACTGGGGGTAGATTTTGGAGATATTTTAACTACGGTTCAATTGATCTAGCTTCCCTTTACACCGAGCCATAAACATCCTTGGGCTCTTCCTTAAAACATTCTTCCATCCTCCCCAAAACACTGAAAATTTACTACAGAACCAGGCTGACATCTCAAAGATGAATTATATTCCTGATGTAAGCAGGGTAACTATTACATTACCTAATGTATTAGAGTAAAAGAAAAGGTTCATGGCTCTCTAGAGTGGAAATAATATTTATGAGAAAAAATAAAAGATGATACTTAGAAATATGGGCTATGCTAAACAGCTCTATAAATAAAGAAGAACACATTAGGAGAACTAAACACGTGTGGAAACCACCATAAATTGTACCTCGGAGAAGTTGGTGACTTGTAATGGTAGAACATTAAGATCATCACTCAAATGGACTGTCTCTGGAAGGTGTTGTTGTCTCCTTTGCTACATGCTAGTCTCCTGCTTAATGAATGGTTAAGGAAAAAAAAACCAAACAACACAATTCCTTCAAAGAAGGAATGAGACGTAACATTTAGAACAATGTTACTAGATGGTTATGGCATATTTATAACTTGTCTTCAGTCTCTAAACTGCACAAAATCAGAAGAGTGAGGTTCAGGCAACACAAGTGTGATTCATATCTCACGGTTTTAGATGTCTAAATGTTAAATGTGTAACTCTAAGCTGGTCTAGATAAGGAAGGTACTTTTTGCAGAAAACAGAGAGAAAATAGAGAGAAAAAGTTGCCTCCAGAAATTAATTTGATAACCACTATATGACTGCATTAGATGGAGATGAGTTGCCCTCTGGAGATGCTGATTTCTCCCCATTAGTGCTAAAGAGAATATGTACTGCCCAGTTCAGATGTAGGAATTTATAAACTGGATTTTGGAGTCAGGTTGCATGAATCACATTGAAGTGGTGATGTTATGTGCCAAATTTATTTAGTCGAGGAGGTTACCAGAGAACTGGTAAACCATGGAAAAGCTGCAAGTGCCAAACTTGTCAAAGAAAGCAGTGGTTATATCACCACCATTAAAAACAAAATCCATTTTAACTCCTTGAATAGGCACATGGAAATAGGAAGCTAATTCTGAAACTAAGGGTTCTCAAGGCTTTCTCTTCATAATTACTTATTTCTAGGCTTACAACACATGTAATTTCTAATTTCAGAGCTAAGTCCCTATTTTTGCTTATTGAATTCTTCATCCTCCTTCAGTGATCAGCCAACTGACATTGGGATCTCCAGGGCTGTTTTTGTCAGCTACTTTTATTTACTGTTAGTATTTATCTTATTGGCATTTTATAGATTCTTAAAGCTACCTAGACTGATGTGAGCCTGACAAAGTGGCTGTCTGCTGCCCAAGTGTCTGCTTGATCTCAGTTGCTTTCAGCTGTTATTTAAACTACATAGATAAGACATTTCTGTCCCAGCAAAGTCATCTAAGCTTTATTTTTTTCCCATGTTTTCAGAGTGAAACTAATTCTGCTACAAAGAACCATGATATTAAAGAAAAAACATCATATTTAGTACACTGAAGCATGCCAAATAAATGTGAAACCTGTGGAGAACTGTGTACACATTTTTCTTGGCGTAACCTCCCATCCGAAAATACTCAATGGGTGTTACATGAGGAGAAGGAAGGCATTTGGAGTGACAGCCAAAGACAGGAAGAGCCGCAGTGGCTCAAGACCTGGGCACCATCCTCAGTCCTCACCATGGGAATTCAATCCGCAGAGGACGTGTTCTCACAAGCCAGAAGAGCTGGTTGACTCCAGTGTGGTGCCCGGCATAAGTGTGGGAGGGAGGATGGTGAGGTATGACACCCCAAGACTCAAACCCACATGAATGCCTGGCATTACCAGCACAGCACACTGCATCTTGAGGAGGAACAGTTTTGTCTTTATCAGGTTTCTAAGACCCTCAATATATTTAAATTCCCAGTAGAAAGCTGTATCTGCTTTCTTGCACATTTCTGCCTTCAGGGAGTTTTCTCTCAGCTTAATTTGCTTTATCAAAGTGAAACAAACACAAACACACATACATATACATGGGTAATTCACACTGAAGTGCATCAGAATTACTTTTCCAAGGGCATTTGCATTGAAATGGCATTTCTGCTTCGGAAGCCAGTGTACAATGAACAAATTCTTCTACAGGATGTCCCCTGTATACATCTATCCAAGATGCATTTGCTTACAACAGAAATAACCTGGGCTCCTTCATGCTTCTGTTGGTACTACAGAGCCACAAAAAAAGGAGCCTGGATTACTTGGGGATCATGTATAATGCATCTAAAAATGTAAAATCAGAATGATTTGCTTAAAAATCAGTGGAATTCAACTGCTACATCTTTTCTTTTTTTCTTCTATATTTTTAAGATGCATGATTCAACAGAGACTAAGCAAATTAATGAAGGCAGAAGTTCTCATTCTGTATTTTCCACATATGAAAATATAAAACTACAGTAACCCAGGCTATCATCAAAAAGTAAACTGGAAAATGCAGCTAAACTTTGCCTGGCTCAAAGCAGGATAATCCCTATATGATGATCTATATGTGAATTCAAATCATTTATCATTTATTTATTAACCTGTCTTTAAAACACTCTATTGACAGATATCCTGCACCTCTTCTAGACTGTGTCTCAACATTCTCATTATAGGAATATTCCTAAATTCTGAATCTTCCATGCTGTGATTTAAGACCATCTCTACTTGTTCCACCCAACAGGGATATGGAGAAGACCATCCCATTCCTCACTGCAGGTGATTTTCAGACTCTAGTATATTCATTCACGTTTCCTCCTCCTTAGGGTAAACAACCACAATTCCTTCTGTCTCTTTTCCACTGAATTCTCCCTGACTGTTTAAATTAAGGTCTTTTGGACTCTATTGAGTGGCTCTTCCATTTTCTGAGATTGTAGAGTCCAATAGTCGACACCACACTCTTGTCAAGACCTTTGCATTGGCAAATGCTTTGGCAAGATAATTCAGGCTATTTTTCCTACATCTAGGTCTGGTCCTGAGTACCATTTGACAGGCTCATCTCTGGAGTGCCAACACAAGCTTCTCCTTTATGAGCATCTCTGGGTTGTGATGCCTTTGAAAACAGCTCACAATTCAGTTTAATAGCATATAAGCAGATAATTATGTTTACATGAGTATATATACATAACATCATATGCTTGGATTGAAGATTACACATAGAATCAGAGAACAGTTTGGCTGGAAGACACGTTTAAAGATCACCTAGTTTGAACCCTCCTGCCATAAACAGGGACTCTTTCCACAAGATTAGGTTGATCCAAGCTCTGTCCAACCTGACATTGAACACTTTCAAGGATGAGGCATCCCCCAGTTTCTCTGGACAACCTGTTCCAGTATCTCACCATCCTAATAGCACATGTACACATAACCTGACCAGCAATGCCTCCTACCTCGAGACCATAGATCTCCTCATGGTAACTACCCTTTTAGCAAGCTATCACTGGCTCTTGTTCATCCATTTTAACCCCTTGTCCTAATTAGTTGTTATCTCACTTGCTAATTCCCATCCTGTCCATGTAAAGTCAGATATTATTAATAAAGGGAACTAAATTACACTTGTTTCTGTTGCATTTTTCCCTTATTTCAGATTTACTTGTTTTTTCTGTGATATTCATGAGTATGAATCCTGTCCTCCAGTGTTCTTGCAGTCCCACCCTACTTTGTAATTGCCAGTTTAATAAACATACTGTCTTTCTGATCATTCAGGTCATTGAAAAAGCATCAAATACAGAACAGAACCTTGTAGAACCTAAGCAGAGTATAGCTGCACTTTGACAATACACTCCTGATACCTACTCCTTGGGAATGGTGTAGAGTGGCATTATTCCCAGGCTGTAGTAATTTCACCCAGACCATCTTTTCCTTGATTTCTCTTGGTATGAGAAATCGTGTTAGAAAACCTACTGATCCATAGTATAACTCATGTTTTTTCTTTTCTTTCCTGTTCACAAAGTGCACAGAAAAATTAGGCTTTGCTAATATAATTTCTTTTTGACAATTCCACACTTGTCTGTTACTCATCTTTTTGCAATTATGATGAGAGAGGTTTAATTGTCTTGGTTTATTCCAAAGGGATCCAAGTCCCTAAGGATCATATATTGTATTTTCAAAAGCTACTTAGTCACTTAAGAATGGAAATCCTTTTGACCTTCAGTGAGACATGATCAAAGTGCCATGTGGATGAATTCTGAACACATGTCAGGAGCAGGAAGACATGGGAGTGAGGGTAATTTTAAGCCTTGATTTCCAGAAAACATTTTACTCTTGGAATAGTTACTGTGTAAAGCCACAGAGGTCCTGTAGCACTGTTTGGTTTCCTGAACACGAATAATTTTAAATGCCCAGATCTTTTGGAAAATAAGACTAAAACCATGTTGGCAGTGCAATTCAAAGGTGATCTTGCAGCAAATGTATATATTGCCAAGGCAACATTAAAACAGCTGACAGGAGTATCAATGCAGGAGCTGAGGACTGTATTATTCAGGACTTTTGAGTGGGTTTTGCAAGATTTAATAAAAGCTATTGGCCTTGAGTCATGAGAGAGACTAGTGTTGGAGAAAACTGCTTTAATATTAGACTGGATATGTATACAAGAGCTATTATTATGCCTTTGGACCGTGGTATAGAAATAACTTAAATCATGTCTCTTCACTTATGTCCTTACTTTACAGAGAAAGACCAAGTGATCTTTTCCCCCTATACTTTCTCAGATACAAAATAGAAAGCTGCAGTTACAAGCCAATTTCATTGCCATGGCCCAAAGATGGTTCTGAAGGATATTTAAGCCCATACCAACTATAACAAAATAACTGACAGGTTTTTTCTGCTCTAACTATTGATCGTGACAATACTGATTGACAAGCCAGTTTGTTAAACCAGACAGAGGAGGAATGGGTAGAAGACTAAGCATGTAGGGAGCTATCCTTACATGGCTCATGAAATAAGACCACTCCCTTGTTATCTTGGACAAAAAGATCAGAAATTTCAGTATAGGTATGCAAAAGAGTTCTGGTTCTACTTTCATCCTTTTTGTCAAGGTTGTAGCTTGCAGATTTTATCAGGTTCTTACTTATGGACACTAGTGTTAGCTGGTCTTTTTTATTTATTTGTCTTACCACTGAATATTGTGTACTAAGGAAAGGCAGTGTCAGCTGAATTTCACAGTAATGACAAAATGATTCCTTGCAGATAAATACACCGGAGAAAGGATACCCAGCCTGGGATAAGATGGCTATAAGTCTCCAGAGGAGCTGGGCTGACCTTCTCTTTCAAGGGAATATTGTGTACTTGTTTGGTTTCTGGTTTGAAGGGAGAGATTAGTTGATTGATTGGGATTTTTCCTATGGTTTTGTTTGCTTGCATCTCTAGAGCCCGAAAAGGAATGTTTGGATTGGAAACAAAGCAGCTAACCTCAAGCAATCTTGGGCAACATCCCTAACAACACGCTGCAGCCATGATGGATCAAGTAGCCAATGAAAGTAAAATGGCCAGAAGAATTTCCCATCCAGGACTCTGTGACCAAGATGAAGTTGGTCATCATGCTACAGGATGGAAAAGCTATTGGGTTGTCAGTCTTGTCACGTGCCAACTTTCAGCTCTCCACAAGCTGGATGTCTAGCTGAAAGCATCTATGGAAAGCAGTTCACACCATCCTATATAGGATGCAATGTGCTTCTACAGATTACTGAGGTAATTTTATTCCACATCTAGTCTTCTGCTCTAAAACAATTTTATTTATCAGTTAATCGATTTCTATCTTAAAATTAACTAGATCAATTGCCCTCTCCAACCTACTAAAATGTTGGTCTGGAATCTGTTCTGTGATTAAGAATACCTAACAGAGCGTAACCAAAATTTATTGGAGGCCAGTTTAGATCCATTTGTTCGTGTAACTGAAAAGTAGCTCTTGTCTTTTCCTTATAATTAGGAAAAATTGCTAACACAGTCAATCATTCTTGAGCTGAGAAATGGGGTGACATAAAAGCACAAAGAAGTAACAGAATGGAGTGTGCGGGTGCTAGGAAAGTCGATTTTTTGCCTTGAGATTTTCTTTTATTATGTTGAAGTCAATAATAAGATCATGAAAGGCAGAGCTAATCTTCCCTACTCCTTTGAAATGGTATCTTTAGGTTAGGTTTTCTTTTCTCTAGGGAAACCTTTTCAGAGACTATGACTTTGTTTTATTCTGTTAGCTGATATTTGAATGTTTATCATTCCACACATGGAATAGTTTCTTCTGCGAATTACGGATTCAGAGCGGTTACCTTAACAGCACTTACTGGTAGAAGGATTTAAAGAAGCAAGTGCCTTGTTCTTTCCTTATTCTGATGCTTCTGCATTAATGTGGCGACAGAGAAAGTTAATTAAAGATGAGGAGTGGTGGTGTATCTTACATCTTGCTGCAGTGAACAATTTATGGGACTAGATTTTCAGCTGATTTAAGTTGTTGTAGCTCTCCTGAATAAGAAGATATGATAATGTGGGTCAGCAGCACTCTGGGGACAGAATCTGCCTTTCAACTTGTTACAGAATGTACAGCAATTAGTGCCCATGACAAAAGAATAAAATACGTGTGCAAAGAATTACAATATTCTATAGCAGTGTTGAGGACTCACAGAAAAATTCTTACTCCATTCTTTTGTATTTTCAGAGTAATGTGTTGAGATTATATTGAAACATCCTAATTCTCTATATATATATTTGGAAGAAAAATTCATCATAGAAATTAAAAAAAAAGTAAGCCCTGATTGTCACAGAAGTCAAATTTCTTCTGAAGTGAGATATACTCCATGCCTGGCATATTTCATAATTTACAGAGACTTAGTCAAACCTGACCACTGGGAAAAAAAAAATACTATGTATATGAGAGAGGGAAAAAAGCACCAAGTCATTTTAGATTATTTAATTTGCCCTTAAATGTAGCCTGTTAAACTTTGTCTTTCCTTTGGAGCTTGTTATTCAGTGTTTCCATCAAACACTAATTAAGGATTGTCAGTCATTTAGACTCCAGAAAGAATCCAAACGAGACAAAAGAAATAGTTGGGAGTCTTTCAAAAACAAATGGCTCAAAATCTCAGAGCATGTCTTGTGCTGTGGTGCAACAGGGCTTGAATTTGCCCATCAGCACTGCTTCCGAAAGACTTCCTACTGACATTTACGTGATGAGGTGGCATTTGCTTTTGGGAGATGTATTTGGTGTCATGTACTCTTTGCAGTAAGTGTTTTCCGATGGCATGTAAAGGTCATTTCAGCAGAGCAGGATGCATTTGTAAACTACCTGAGAAAGAGATTCTGGACATGAAGCATCCACTGAATAGCAAGTACACTGCCTCTTCAGGAACTGATGATTTATTTCTTTTTAATTCCTTCCCCTTCACCCCACCCTTTTGTTTTGTTGTTGCTATTTTTGTGTTTGGTTTTTTGGTTGGTTGGCTGGTTTTGTTTGATTTGTTTGTTTTCTTTCATTTTGGTGTCTTTTTCTACGAAGCAGGTAGGAGTAAGATGACACCACAGAAAGTGTTTCTGTATTGTGGTAATGCAGTGTTTCATTAAAAAAAATAATAAAAAAAGAGCAAATACATCTTAACTGGAAAATGATAAGTTGATTTTAATTGTGAAAAGCCCATGATTTTGATGGTTTGATTATTTCCATTACCATCTGAAAGTATCGACCTGCTTGTGATTGAATCATCATGGAAACTCCACTGATCATATTGGCTGGCTTTTTAATGACTGTCATAGGAACCTAAATTTCCTAACTTATGTGTAGATATCTGCACCTATTGCCTAAATTTAGATATCTGAATATTTAGATAGCTGGATCTTGAGCTGAATCTTCATCAAGGATTCTTTCTCTTTTTTCCCTCTCTGCTCCTGTACAAGGGGATAATCTGGGTCATGGCAGCTCCGTGATTAAATTCACACTGCAGTGAGTCCTCATGTAGGGTTTGCCTTGCCAGGTTCACCTTCCAAAGGGCTTTGCTTCCTCATGGCCCAAGCTGAGGATTATGAAAACAACCTTAATGTCCTAAATCAGAACAGACCTGGAGAACATCAAAATCTTCCTGGCATACGGGAGAAAAAAAAAAGACTAAAAAGTATGAATTATTTATTCACTTATGGTTTTGATTGTATTAAAAGTAATAGAGCAAATGCCAGCCAAGGAGAGTCAGTGAGTTTTCTTAGTACAGCTTTGCTTCACACAAATGGCCACAGAAAGAAAGGACAGTAACTAGAGCTCTTCTGGGGTATTAGTATCTCAGGTCACAAACCTTCTGCCCTGACTGGTTCAGTCGTGTACAACTCCTATCAAGAAAACAAAGTGTGTACAGCTCTACATCCTCAAAAGACGCACATCTCATTGTCAATCTTATAAACCTGTCTTTTGGGAGGCCCCAGAAAATCGGGTATTACAGTTGTCAGAAAAAGAACCACTTAGTAACAGACTAATTCTAAATAAATCATAGCTGGTGGGACCTGACTGAGGGGAAACAAATTCCACCTCTGTGAGTAAAGCTGAAACTAGCTGCTCATTGTGTGAGAAATTCATTCTTGCTCAGGGATGGCATATAAAATATGGACTCCACAAAAATATTGTTTGATCCTTAGCTAAATATTCTGCACCACAGTCATTATCTCTCAGCTTCTACACAACCAAAGCGAAAGGAATGAAACTCTGAATGCTAATTCTTACACACTATTCCTGAAATGTTTGGGATGAGTTGCTTAAAATGTCCTCAAGTTTCCTAAATGTCTGTTTGACTTTTTTTTTTTTGACATCTAAGCCAACTGAGAGTGACCATTCAAATAGCTGTTCTAGGAGGGCTCATATGGATCAGGTAGCAGTAATCTGATTACACTGTTTCCTGTGCTCCAACTGGCTTGTTCACATGGAATCCATATTCATTCTATTCTTTAGTTTTTACACTTTTTTACACTGTGTCTGGAGATACAATGTAATTAGCAGCTGATGAACAGAGAAAAAATAATAAAGAAATGAGCAGAAGAGCCAGGTACTGAATTTATAGAAACAAAGCTTAGTCATCTGTGGAATGAAATATAAAGAGGCCATGTGACTGGGAGGGAGGGTCATTTAAAAAGGCTTAAATGTGAAATCAATCCACTATCAGGCTGGACTATTCCCAAATATGTTTTTTTCCAGCATTAGTCAGTTTTGTTGTCATTGAAAAAAACAGAATTTGAAACCTCCCAACAACAACTTCTGCAAATTATTTCTGTTGTTGCTGCCTTGGAAACACCATTACAAATGCCATAATCTTATAGAATTTATATCAGGAAATATTTTTTTTATCCTTCTATTCCATTGTGAAACCAGTAAGATAGAACCAGAAGAGGTGTTCAAGTTACACCAAGTAATCAAAAATGCCAGAAAGTGTTTTTAGAAGGTAAGATTAAATTTGCTAAAATATGCAAGCATACCCCAAAGTTGTATTTATTATACTGAAAAATGTCAATCTTCCAAAATTAGGTCATTATGAAAAATTACTTGTCTCTCATTAATTTCCCTTTAAGATGATGAAATGGTACTGGATAGTAAAAGGAATCTTCTCTACCTAGGCCCTAAGGGCAACATTATCCTCCCACACATCAGGGTCTCAAAAACAACGATGCTGCACTTTCCAAGCACATGCTCCATCCAAGCACATCCCCAAATGTGAACCCTTGAAATCTTAGCTGGGAAATCTTTATGACAAAAATAATAATCCTTGCAATCACTTGGCACAGCAGACAGAAGGAATGTTTTTCTGTGCTCTGCTCCTACCTGGTTTGTCTCCCACAGCCTTGGTTGCTGCGTTATCTCAGTGTCAGTTTACAGCAGAGTAACAAAAGCATGTAAAATATGTGTGGGTAAAGTCAGGTAAAACACTCTGTTGTGGTTACAGGGGATGGACCCGTGAGCTGCTCAATTACATCCATCAGCAGGGTGAGTATAGGTGAATGCATTCAATTTGAAATGTCAATGCCTCCAGCTGCTTTCTCCATACAGTTGGTGAGGAACGCTGATCCCATGAAGTGTCACCAGACCAGAATGCCTCATCTGCTCCAGCACAAGGTCCTACACAGCTTTTTTATTCAGTTTGATCAGTTGTTTCTTTTCCCCAACTGCGCTGCAGCAGCGATGGCCTCTGGCAGAAGTGGAGAAACACCTGGGAAATGTTCCAGCCTTTGGTGGGTCAACACCCAAGCAGCACTCATGCTGTTAATCCACTTCAGCTAACAGATGGCAACTCATTACACTGTTGGCACTTGATTGCCTGTTCTGTGTTGAAGTAAAAATGTGTGGTGACTGGGACAGATGAATCCTCTGCAAATATAAACTATATAAAAACCCCTACAGATGAAGTTTGAAATAATGGAGGATGTGGGCAGAGATGATAAACTGGGATTACCATGATGTGTGAAAACTAGAGCAGAGTAAATATTTGTGATGAATACTGGACAGAAATGCTTCTATAAATGAGTAGCTCGGGAAAAAAAAAAAAAAAAAAGCCCTCCTGGGTAAAAGTATTTCAAGTTTTCACATTTAAAAACTGTATTGAACACTCACTTCTAATTTTAAGCTCCAACAAAACATAACAGGTATCAACGTGACCAGCTCAAACCCCATGCAGTACGTCAGATCTCAACTTGCATGTATCAAATACGTCTAATATCAATTTAGATGAACTGTGAATGCAGGAGAGTTTAACAGAGGGAGAATGAGCAGCTACCCTTAGCCGTTAGTTGTTAATCTATGCTGCGAACTTTCAGGCTTAGCTACAGAGAACCTTTCCCTGGGACTGATGCTTATTGTCCTCAAAAAGCGGAACATCTAATTGCACAGTGAAGATGCTGATTGTTTTCTAAGGAAAAAAAAAAAATCACAGAAATTCCCAGAACCTCTCGGATCCCAGTGAGACAGCTCCTGAGTAAGCAAACTTGCACCACAGGGAATTAGGAGAAGGGAGAGAAATGAGAGATGTGCTGAACTATGTCTGAAGCACAGGAGACAAAGTTTCTATCTCGCAGGCTGCCAGTGGGAATCAACCTGAAGTGTCCTTGAGCCCAAGTGCAATGACCTATCTGCTCTGTCTCTACTACAAGTCCAGGCTTTCCTGTTACTACCTCACTCCCCAGGGAGGCCAACAGTGGTTGTAGGAGTTAATAAGGAGGTAAAAGAACTTGAAAAGATCAGAAGTGTGGCAAAAGGTGCAAATTGGCTGTCACGTTATCTCAGCAGGACTTTTGCTTTTGACCTCCACAGGAGCAGGAATTATCCCAGATCCTGCTAGATCATTTCCACTGTTTGTGGAGCTGTAGCATGCCTATACCACAAAGAGATGAGGGGATGATAAATGATACTGGAGGAATGTAGGGGGAAAAGAAAGGTCATAAAATCATAGAAGAGTTTGGGTTAGAAGGGACCTTTCAAGGTCATCTAGTCAAAGCCCTGTGCAGTGAGCAGGGACAACCTACACCTCCACAAACAGACCGAGATGTGATGAAAAGACCTTAAGTTCATAAACTGGAAAAAGGGAGATTACATTATAGCTAATAGTTTTATGCTATTACTAACTTTAAAAGTGGCATTAACTACATTAGTTAGCTCTTGATCAATCAGACCACCAAAGCAAAGCACACTTCCCTAAAGGAGAGCTGATTTCACTGCTAAAATAACATATATGATTTTTGTTTGTTAAATTCTATGAATTCCTGTTTAGTTTAATTGCACATTAAGTAAAACATTAAGCATACTGCAACAAGAAATGTCCTGGATACCCAAAAGTATTATGTGCATTAAATTCTAGTTCTTTTTTGCATCAACTTCATAAAATTATATCCACTACTGCTCAAAATAAGGCCTTAAACACATTCCGTAAACCAAATCTTCTATTTCTGGATTGCTGATTCTGTCTGCTGGGCTTTACTGGGAGTCTAGTTTTGGATTGGTTTACCTCCCTTCCTGCTTTTCATTTATAAGCAGGAAATATTTGTGGTTCATGGCTCTGTGTCACTGTTCTCACAATTGTTTTCTCTTACTGTAATAGTTCTAGAGAAAGACCCTTGTGTGTTTCACTGGGGAGCCAATAGGAGGATTGAAAAAAGGTAGCTGTAAAATTCCATACCAATAATATCTGAAACACCCTAGGAAAAGAGTCAGCACCCTCGCCTTAGCATCTCCTGAATATCTTCTGCTGTTCCTCTCTTTGTTCTCTTGCTTTTTCCCACATGCAGTTTTCAGGGTTGTCTCAAAAAGACAGTTGCACTTAGGGCTTGATAATGTGATTTCAGGTAATTGCATTCCTTTCCCTCCCCGAATTTCTTCAGTTCTTTCCTTCCCTTTCCTTCTTTATCACTCAGAAGGCTAAACTAAGCTGTAATTTTATTTACAGTCCAGCAATTTCTTTATTGTCTTTGCCACAAGGATTGCAAGGGAGCACTTGCTATAGTTTAACATCAGCTAATCTGAACATGTCCACAGCTCTTTTTACCTTTAGGCACATCATTTCCAATATTTACCACATCTGTAATGATTCATTCTTGGGAAACATGGGAGAAAAAAAGTAATTAACAGAAAAAGAAAATGCTAATAATATCAAGAAGCAAACAGAACAGAATAACATGTCCAAAACAGAGTATCACGGAAGCCAACATTGATAGCGTGTGCAAAGAAAGGTGTTTCAAATTAATATAATAAATTTAATGGCAAACTTCCCCCAACTTTCTAACAAAGATTGGGAACCTGACGTGAAGCCAGTCAATCATTTTATATACAATCTCCTGGAGATACAGTCCCCTCCCTATTAATTTCACCTCAAGTCAATATCTACCTATTTCTTCAGCAAACTGATTTGTCTCTTTGAGCAGTAGATCTCCTGACTTGTGCAGACAAGTGAGGCACATTTAGAGTTTGAAACACAGTCAAGATTTTTATAATCTAATTTTTGTCACGCTTGGGTTCACAATTCACATTGGGTGTAGTTGGTACAGGCTGCCTCTCATTAAAAACAAATATGATCAGCACATAATTGCTTTGGTATTCCAACAGAACTGGCTTTGTTGTACAGTCCTGTGTATGGCAATCTAGGAAGTAAATATTTTTATTGGAAAAATGCAGCTATATTTGAAGTGAGGACCCAGCTCTCATTGGAAAAAGATCAGTTAAATTACAAAGCTTGCATTTTGGGCAGAATTGAGTAGATTTTTATTTTTTACTCCCAAGGGCTTCAGTTGGCTTTGGACTAGGATATGTGATTGTCTACACTGCTATCAAGACCTTGGAATTGAAAAGACAGCAACTGCTAGTAGAATGATCCCAAATTAATCAGTAATGTAATAAATTATATTTTATTAATATGACATAAGAAGAGAGAAAAAGAAATACATGGGTTTGTTATTTGCATCTCATAGCTCTCGAAAGCCCCAGCCAACGTCTAAGAAGCATGCCAGGTTTTTGCAGAATGTTGAATTCTCTTAATATTTGGTAATTGTTTTTAAAAAAGTCTCAGTTGCTGAAAATTAACAAATCTCAGCAGATCTGCAGTTTCATGGTTCCCAGTTTACAGTAGAAAAAGGGAAAGAGAATACAGAAGAAAAAAAAAGATGTCAAACCATTTTTAGCTCTCCTGGCTACAATAAAAAGCTTGAAAATGTGATCAGGGAGCAATTTTAAAGAAAAAAACCTGTCAAAAAAGATATTGTTTACTTATTGTAGCAAAAGAAGGCAGCTGGGAGACAGGCTGTCAGGTCTGAACATCGCAAGGTAAATACTAGAAAGGAGAAGACTGCTGTGGCCAGAGGGAGTAATAGCAGAGGAACAAATGAACATTAACTGCTACATAGGAAAAAAAAAATCTAGTCATCCAAACACTGCTTTCCTAAAAACACTCATCTGGGACCCTTGCAGGTAAAAGAAGTCATGTTGCTTTAAAGGAGGATGATAGGTGAGAACAATTACACTGCAAGGTGGGTCTTGATGCTGAACACCGAGGGGTTGCAGAGCCCATGCTGATGGTCCACGCTGCGTTTACTGTATTTTTTAGCTGAAGAGAAACTATTGAGATAAGGAAATTCAGAAGAGTGAACTCTTTCAGTGGTAACCACTTGTGCTTTTAAGGACTCAGGCTCTCTTCTGCTTGTGTGTCTTATTCTCCTGACTCCAGGAAATGAGGGAGGGTGTGAAGAAGACTGAGGTGGAATCTGTGCAGAGACCCACAGTGACAAGGTGAAAGGCAGCATGTGGAAGCTGAGATGAAGGAAAAGTGTTGACATATTTGGAAACAAGTTTTGACTATACAGCTAGTTCAGAGCACTAGGAGACAGTAAGGTTGGGAAATCTCCATACTTGGAGACACTTGAAAATGAACTGGATGTGACCCTCAGCAGTCTGAACTAACTTGGTCCTGCTTTGAGCAGAGTATTGGACCAGATCATCTCCAGAAGTCCATTCCAAACTATGGTATTCCAGAAAACTATGATTACATGTATATATTTTATGAGCACTTTAAACTCTTAATTGGAATTTAAAGGATTTTTGGGCCCCTTCATGAAACTTATGCAAGTATCTAAAAAACCAGGCTATGTAAAAAACTACACAGTGCTGATGCTCTCACACTGATGCCACATGACCACTCATGAACTCGATTCACCTTATTAATTGTGTTAATTTCTACAACTAAGGCAAGGCCACATGAATACAAATATGAGACCAGGGTGACTGTTTCCTCCAGAGAACATTACCAACAACTATTTGTTCAACATCTAATCTTTGTACCATGTTGTAAATGTCTCAGAGCATGAAGCTTGGGAGTCTATGACGTAGATGAATCTCCTCAGAGATCCCGCGTAATTCCTCCTTAGGAATTACGTGGGAATTATCTGCATCTGGCAGATAAGTAGGTGGGAGCAGAGCAGCTGTTTGGGCTGATGTTCCCAAATTTGGCTGACTGCCATGCTGTGAAAAAGAAAATAAAAGAACAACCAGAACATGGTTTTCCTCACAGAAGCAAAAATCAGGATTGGTTGTCTCAATCCATAATTTCTTTTCCCCCCCCGACTTCTTTTTCAAACCATTAGGGGGAAGATTTGGTAGGACTATGGAAGATTGTGTCTGTGGAACCAGGCATAGGAGTGATTTGCTGCTGTCAGGAACTGTCTTGTGCCCCTTCTTGCTAGCCACTGGCAAACTTACCCCACAGCATCTGTAGTTCTTTTGGGCAGAAGCAGCTTGAGGAATAGACCAGCAGGGCTCATTTTAGGCTTAGACTGTAAGAAAACCCCAATGAATCAAGCCACTTCCACCTGATGTATGTGCTACTAAATTTAAAATAATAGTAATAAAACCTGTCTCTAATCCAAAGTAGGGTTATATTTGGTAATACTAATGAAGGTACTTATGCAGCCCTTCAGTATCTCAAAGTTCTGGAGACATTCATAGTTTTTGAGTCACTTGTCCTCAGGAAGAAACTCTAGATGACTTGTCCTAAACTCCACAGGAAGCCTGAAGCAGTGACTTCGACAGCAGATCATTGAGGGCATTAAATACACGTATGAATTTTCCTGCAAAAGCCTATATGCTGTCCAGGTCTCAGTCTTGGTTGTTTAATTCAAATGTGGCATGTGCTTGTTTCCAGAAGGAAACCTTGTTAATCAGTAGAACATGTCGTGAGTTTAGGAAAGAGAACTTCCTTTGTGAGAGGTTGAGATGATCCACATGGTGTGTGCTCCAACCACTGTTGTGTCCTTGGCATCAATACAAGAAAACAGTGGTTGATTGTACTGAGAAATTTGGAACAGTTTTAATTAGAACCATGTGAAAGTTATTCAGCACATCCAGTTTGGTTTTAAAGTAACGTGGATTCACTAATAAGGAAATTGTTCTAACCAAAGTCTTGAGCTTGGCAAAGCTCCAGCTGTAAAAAAATTTCACACTTCTGAAATTCTTCAAAGGCACCGCCTGATATTTGCAACAGGAAAACAAGCAAACAAACAAAGTCTTTATTTGATTTGACATTGTTTTTTTACTCACAGCTCAGGTTCAAAATGCTTTAGAAGTTGGAACTAAAAAATATTCAAAATGAAATTTTTTGATGGGGAAAGAATGAAGGATTTTTGGAGTGGGCAGGAGATGGTGGTGGTGTATGATAGTTAAATTAAGATATTTAAGAGACAAGAAAAATATGGAAATCTAAACCCCTGAAGTTTGCTGTGTTTTTTTTATCCTCAAAGGACTTGGTTCTTAAACATGCAATAAATCACAGCTCTTTCTGGGAAAGATACTGTAGTGGCCAATCTTTCATCACATTCGATTCCCCCTCCTAAGGCACTGAAAATCCTTAGTGAGGAACTGTGTCCCTTCCTTGGCAAATCCAAGCATGGCCGTACAAAAGGAGTTATATTTTAAGGATATCATGTCTAGAAGTTAGGTCAGCAAAATTGGCAGTATGCATAGACAGAACTCTGAAAAGCTTGAGGAACATTTTTTTCTCTTCTTTGTTATGTTTTGAGGGGTGACTAAGTGATATTTCTCTTCCTTCCTGTTTCCCTTCCCACTCTGTCTGCTTAGACTATAACCTTTCAAGGAGAAGATTGTCTCTTACGAACTTCTACACTAATGAGTCTCTTACTTCTGTAGGGATCTCATATTCTGTTATTAATAGTAGTGTATCATCACATTTATAACAAAATTTGATTAAATATTCTGTCTTTTATTTTGCAGGATTTCACTCACAGCTATGAAGGAGCTACGTATAAGAATCAAATCTTCCACACAGTAAAGTTGTTTGGGAAAAAAAACCCAAACAAAACTAACAACAAAACCATCACTTAATGGTTTGGAGCAGTCCCCTAAATCAAATCCCAGTAACATGCACTTTCAAGAGATTTTGCTGGCAATTTTTACAATTTTTTATATTTTTTCCTTTCTTTTTTTCTTCCTTTACTGTCAGATTTTTAATCTCCAAGATGAACAATAGTCTTTGAACATGACATTCTGTGCTATGACCACAAGATCTTTCATTTGAATAGGATGGCTCATTTCTTAATTTTCTACCCAGCTCAAGGTCTTTACCTTCATCTTGATCCCAAGGGATCATCACATCTTAGTTTTCTATTAGTGTATATAGCTGGGACTGTGAATATTATTCATCCCTGAAAATGTACAGGCTACTGACACCCCAGTTAATGATTATCTTTATTGTGTGAGTAATAGTAGTATTACTTCGTGCTCGGAAAAGTACCACATACTCCTCTAATCATAGGAGGATAAAATCTGGAAACTCTCTCACATTTTTGCATGCCTTTGTTTAAATATTTCAAAATCATTAGACAAACTGAAGACAAAGAAAAAAAGTATTATTTATGAAATAAACATTAACAGGATTTACACAGAAAGAGCATAATGCCAAAAAAGGCTCTAAATTGGTTTCAGCATTTTCTGTAATGTGTTTGGAGTGTGATAGCTTCTCAGCAAATGGAGAAATGAAAAACCAGATGGCCCAGAACACAGGAGTTGCACAAAGACACTGACATTATCCCACTATTCTTTTACAAGACTTAGAAATTACTCAGTAAAGGCTGCTTTTGGAGCTACTCAGCATGTACAACTACTGGTTGATTTTTGTGGAATTTTCAGATGTGGGTACTTCTGTGAGTCCTGATGGAGAAAAATCACCTGGTTTATATGCAATTAAGTACAAGATAAGTTGATTGTGAAGGATATGTGGGAGCAACATCACCTGCTCCCAGGACATGGGTATGAAAAAAGGATTAATCTGGACAGTCTTCACCTTTTCTGTTGAAATGATCCTGAATTTCCTGCCCTGCTCACACAATAAGCAACATGCATGTTGGAGGAGGAACTGATTCCTGGGGAGATGACCCCTAACCATAAAGAGAAAGTATCATCCTGCTGCCTCCATTACACTTGATGGACCAACAACTTTTGGGATCTTCCTCCTTAAAAAGGCACAGCCTCAGCAGAATGGATTGAGGATGGTGCTTCAGCTAGTGCTCCAGCTTAAGCTCACCACCCAGAGAGCCTTCTTAGTACCTCAGGGGTGTTTCTTTTTTGAGACACTGAACGTGCCTTTGTGTGTTTTCATTCTCACCTGAGGACATATGAAGTCAAGGCTGAGCAAAGGAATGAGAACTGGATTGCTGTGTCCAGTTCTGAGCACCACAGTACAAGAGAAACCCTGACATCCTGGAGAGACTCTAGCAAAGAGTCATGAAAGTGACTCATGGAGCATCAATCCTGTGAAGAAAGGCTGAGAGAGCTGGGGATGTTTAGCCTTGAGAAGGCTCAGGGAGGATCTTATTAATTTATTTAAACACCTGAAGGGATGTTATAGCACAGCTTTCCTCCTCTCTCTCTGTCTCTTTAAGACATGGTGACCATTAAGAGTGGACTAGTTGCAGGCAGAATTTGGTGAAACTCTTGGTAGCAGTCATTCAGACTTCACCACGTTTCTCTCCTCCAAAATTACAGTGACATAGTGCAAGAATTTTACTAAATTTATCTAATTCATCAGGCAAAAAAAACAAACAAACAAACAAACAGGAAAAATCCCACAACCCTGAAGCCTACAGAACTTGAATCAAAGCCATATTTAATTCTCAGTACAAAATGGCTTTTCTTTTTGGAATCTAATGTATTTTTACAAAACCGTTAAAGACTTGAAAAAAAATGGAATATTTTGTTTCCAGTTCAACATTTTATTCAAATTCAAGAGCTTTTGCAAATTTTCCATTGGTTTGAAAATGTGAATAAGTTTTTTTATTCCAAATGGACTTGAAAAAGTTATTTAATCACACAAGTCCAATTTTGGCACACAAACAGATTAATTATTTCCTAGCAATCTGCAGGTGTTATAAACATGTAGGTCTTCAAATAAGTCTGAAAGAAAATAATTCTGTATGTAGCTGCAGACTTCGAGAGGCAATATCCCTACAGGTAAAGAAAATGCAGGGATCATATCTTTATTTTGTATACTCAACACAGTGGTTTGTGGGTCCTCACCCACCACAACAGATCTTGATAGTATTCTCACAGGACTAAAACCTATAGTGAATACAATGAGCCTTCTACAGATTGTTCCCTATCAGATACAAGAGTGATGCGAGGCCACACTGAACTCCACAGGAACTAATTTAGACTATCTAAGAAGTTGCAGTTCCCATATTTAAACTCTTGCAGCAGAGTCAGTAAAGTGAAAACACAAACCACTCTGAATTCAAGTCTGTCTTGTAGTTTGGCTCCAACCCCAAAGTCAGCAGCTTTAAAACTAATCTCCAGATTTTCAGGTACCTATTGATATATGAGCAGGAAGCTTTGGTTGCATTTCCCATGCCACAAATGCTGGGAGAAGGGAGGGCAGAGACATTCTGAATAGTCATAGCTGTTTCTATTTTGAATTCCTGTTCATCACTGGATTGCAAAGCCATACAAAGGATGTAGAATTGGACCCCAAAATGGATTTATGTCACTTCCAGAACATGAAAAGGAGTGTTTCGTGATGACTTAGGTAGCGATTCAAGACCTGCACCAGCCCTTAGCATGTTAGTGAAACTCACTCATGAACCTAACTTGACTTGACAAATGGGGAGAAAGACTTCAGATAGATACAGCCTTGGGCATCATACTTTCCATTGGCCCTGACACCATCCCCAATTAATATGCAAATATCTTTAAAGCTGAGTCTGAAGAGGCTTGTGTCCCATGTGGCAAAAATGTCACCTAATGATAGACTTTGGATCTTTCTACAGAAAGGAGTTACTCTGTATCTTCTGAAGTGTTGACAAACACCTTGAGAAAAATTAGTTGCTCATATGTATATGACCAGTGTTATTTTTTAGTTGGTATTCAAGATGGATACATGAGGATGGAAAGTTCCTTGCTTTGATAAGGAAGCTGGAAGTCAGGTAAAATTCACCATTATTTCCTGAATAAAGCCCTGTGCCTATTTTTAAGTAATCCTAGCTCAGATCTCCGCTGGCAATAAGGAGAATTTAGACATTGTCAAGACCTATCTTAATCTGTTTTCAGACAACTCGGGTATCTGGATCTGAAAGCACTGGTCACATTTCAGAAGGACTTTACAATCTCATTTTCAGTTCTTCAGAACATTAAAAAATGCATTGTTTTCAGTTTATCAGCAGTTTCAGTGATAGCTGTGGGTTTTGTTTTCTCATAGATTATTAAACGTGCTATATACATCAGGATGTGATGTGCCTTAGACTTTGAATTACATTTAATATTGTCACAATTGTTTTCACTTCTCATCCTTGTTTGTTTCAACCGTTCATCACCTTGCAAAGTTTTCCTGAAGGTTTTGAGCTGAGACTGGGAATTGAAGAGCAACTACCTTTCTTGTCTCCATGCTCAAGACTGAAAGCAGCACTTAAATGCCACATAAGGTCTAGTCAATAAGTTTGGTAACACAGTCACACACCAATTTATCTGAATTTCATTTACAGTAGCACAGAAATGATATGGTCTAGAACAGAAGGAAGCAGTTACTCTGAAGATTTTCAAACTTATTCTTTGATCTTGCAATTGCTTAGAAAACATTTCTCCTGCAAAGTAACACTTCAGATATAGGATGAAAAGAGTATTTTAAGAGGAAGAGGATAAAGTTATTATAAATGGATCATTTTGCCTCTCCAACCTGACACACATGTTTCTGATGACAAATGGCAGTTGTCTGCCTTCACAAGTAGAAGATACTGCATGCCAAAATCTTTTTTATAGAACTGGTGAGATATATAGAAGGAAAAAATGGCTGAGACAAAAAAAAAACAAACAAACAAAAAAAAAAAAACAAACAAAAAAAACCCAAGCAAACAAAACCAAACCAACAAACAAACCCCAGACCCAAAGACTTACAGCTCTCCAAAATAAATGTACCTTAGGATTATTATAAAAAATTGCCGGAGCATAAGCTGCATTTGCCACCCTGTAATGTTTATAAAAGCAGGATAAGAAATGCTCCCAGAAGATATGATTTAGTCAAACACAAAGTAAACTTTAATCAGGCAAGTGACTGGAAAGCAGATGGACTTTTGCCTTTAAAGACCACGCAGCTTCTGCTCCTGCCTTAAGGGTCAGAGCACTTCAACCCACCTAAGAACATACCATGCACTGGTAGCATTTGAGGATGAGGTGGTTTTCAACCCATAAATATTTCTCAGCATCTCTACAGAAAGAGATTGGGGCAATTTAAAGAGTTTCATCTCCGCACTAGTGTGTTCACAGCTGGATGCCCATTGCCAGGTTTCCTTGAGCAATGATCTGCTCTGGTTCTGATCATTTCACAGTCCCAGGGAATTGCCAACAGCAGGCAATCATAGCCAAGAGCAAGCACTAGTATTCAAGGTTTACCCTCCTTACACAATGTTCAGATAGTACAAATCAATTTTCTCAGAAAGTATATTTTGTGGTCTGGAGCAGTCAGCACAGGGGTTTATTTCCTATTTTGCAGAGGTGCCTCCTGCTCTCAGCTGGATACGAATGGGGAGAGTGCACTCTGCTAGGATTAGGATTGGAGAGAGATGGGAAGGATGCTAAACCCTGCAGCCTGCACACTGAAAATACTGTCAAGGTCAGTGCTCAGTAAATACAGTTCTCCCTCTCCTTAAAATTCAAGTAAAAATATTTCTACCATTACTGCTTCTTAAAAAATGATGCTTGGAAAACCTTGAGCAGGTAGGAGAGGTGGGGAGCTTGATCTCCATGGAGCAATAGTTGACAGCAGCTAAAGCATGGTCCAATATTAATTGAGCTGGTTTAGCCCATGCTGTGTCGGAACTTCTTTCTCAAGCTCTGAAATGAGCTGAATGCAGCTTACCTCAGCTTTTTACAGATCAAGGACACTCACAACAAAACTTTAGTGGGAACACAGTCATTCACACTTGATGCAGAAGCAACTAGCAATTGCTAAACTTCCTTTTTCTCCCACTCAAAGGTCTTCCTCCAAAAAGCCCAAGACTCCTCTGCACCCCTCAGATGTGATCCCCCTTG
This sequence comes from Chloroceryle amazona, assembly GCA_027560015.1. Classification (NCBI taxonomy): domain Eukaryota; kingdom Metazoa; phylum Chordata; class Aves; order Coraciiformes; family Cerylidae; genus Chloroceryle; species Chloroceryle amazona. Next base: position 34,444 of record JANHFX010004049.1, read on the forward strand.
GACTGCCTTTCCAGGACTAACTAGTGGCTGTGTGATCACCACTGTGCATGAAGAAAAGGGTGGGACACAAGCCCACCTTACAAGGCGATGCAACTTAACTAACTTTTGGCTGTAGGGAACAGCAAGATGCAAACATTACTTCACCTGCAACCCTTTACAAAAAGCCCAAGATAGCTGCTCTCAGTATAGTTTTGCTGTGTAACGCATTTAGATGTGTGCACAAAATTCTTGTTCTTAGGTACAAGTCCTCAGATTACAGGGGAAGGCTGTGGGCTCCAGAGCAGCACTTACAAGCAGCCTCTTTACAGCCCTGAATTATGGCTTAGGCTGCTCTGCAAATAACCCCCTCCAAAAGCTGAGTGATTGCGAACAGCATGAAAATGACAAAATCACCTGGTTTAATCAAATCAGAATCAGTTTCCTTTGGAACAAGGGATATGTTTTGCCAGGGCTATTCCTAAACCAGAAGTTTTAGCTTTCAGCTTCTACCTCTGTTAGCATTTCAGTCTCCAAAAGACCATAATGATGATCATTTGGGTTTGTTTTGTGTGCTCTACAAAAGAGCAGACAAAGGCAGACAAAAGCAAGGCAAAGGCTTAATTTTGCTAAAGCTCACAGGAAACAAGTGAAGACAAAGGAATAAGAAAGCAACAAAAATTAAAATCAAGTTTGAATCGAGTCTGAAGGAAAAAGTGACAAAGTTAGGAATAACTAAAAATTGAAGGTTATAATGAAAATTTTACTTCAAATTTTGGCTCGTCTGCCTTTGGTGGAGTATGAGTTTATTAAGCAATAAATTGGGTGAAATGTAGCTCTGCAGGGAAAGTCTGGGGTACTTTCAGATTTAGAGCCCTAAACAAAACAGATTAACTGTTCTGTTTTCTTTTTTTCCCCCCTTAGGTTTTATACAGGATATGTTTTTAAAGGTTAATCTCAATCCATTGGAAATTTTCTAATCACCTTCACTGGGTTTTGGAGCAATTGTGGGAAGGTGACAAAATGCCATTCAGTGACTTATTTTCAGTCTTCTGTTGTTCACTTGTATCTCTGCAGTTTTAGAACTGCACCAGTAGTTCAGAAAGATTAAATTCTGCTATATTAAAGCAAAAACATGGGAGCAATCTCATAACATTTCACCCTCCTCGTGTTTAAAAAAACAGCTCCAGGAATATAAAATGAATGAAAATTGGATTAAGACAGTGTGTGTGCTAAAGAGAGAGAGCATTACCTAAGTAATCACAGTAATTGTTCATGTACGCTGCCATCCTTGTCAGAGAACCTCAGCTAGGATAAATCACCACAGTGATTTCAGCTATTTCAGGTAACTTCTAGAAGGGCTGACATGGCATAGGTCCTACCAGGGAAGCAGGAGTGAATGACTATGTATAACCTGTAATCCTCTATGAAAATTCTTCAATAGCAGCTTCCAGCATAGTTTTGCCATATAAGAAATTAATTCTTGCAAGGTAGCATGGTAACATTAGTAATTCCCTGATTTTATCTTAATAATCCAGGAAGAGGTTGTCCTCGTACTGAATACTGATGTGAGGAGGTCTCAAGGGTGCTTATAGCAGATTCTCCCAGCAAGTGAAACTGCACGAGTACATAGCATTGAAAGACTCTCTGTGCCTCACGGCACATGGAAGCAAGATAGTGTTCTGAGGGAAACTGTGGCAGAGGAGCAAAGACTATCTTTTATAAAACGTTGAGCATTCTTAGCAAGAGATCGACAACAATTTGAGGATTGCAAAGAGCCAGAAGTGATGGTGAGTGCAAAACTCATATGGTAGAAGAGGAATAAGTCTCTTGAGATGACTGAGGTGCATTTCTTTCTTCCTATCAATCAGATATACTGGAAAAGCTACCCTTGAAGCTTAGAAATATTTTAAACCATTGAAATGGTCCCTGAGTGCTCTCATAGTCAGTTCCTACATCTCTTACAGCAGCTGCTGATCTTCTAAGTCTTTAACTATATCCCCATCTGATTTCTGTATATTTTGCATAACTAAAACTTGCGTGATATACTGCTGAACTGTTGTCCCACCAAAAAACCTCTTTGGATTTGGATGGAAGTCACCCCAAGTGCAAACAGTTGGGGCTTTTTTCATTTTCTCAGCATCTTTAGATTTCATATTTGTATCCTGCTTACATAGTGAGTAGGCACATACACTTCATCTTGTTTAAACTCCATCATCCCTAAAGTCAGAAGACATTTTGAGGGCAGCAGACAGAGCATATTCAGAGCCTTGGGAGGGTGAGGTTAGCAAATTTCACCTTCTGAGGTACAAAGGCCAGCTCATTCTAGACTAATAGCAGCCTGACAGCCCTGAAACAAGGGATACAGGTGGGTCAAAAATATACCTCTGCAGACCAAGATGCACAAAATAATTCAGTGTCTATATTTTGAGTCAACACTACTGCTTGTTTAGACAGTTGGCTTGTTCAGATGGGTAAAACTCTTGGCTGGCAATGAAGGGAATCTGTTCCTAGATTCCTGCCTGGAGACAGATTCTTTTTGTACTGGCAAACAAATGATTTTATCCCTTTGCTTTCTTTGAACTACCTCCCAATTATTTTGTGGGGGTATTTTGAAGCTCCTTCACTTGGTTCTGTGCAGTCATCAACTGCAATTCACCATGACTTCACTCCAGGGAAACATTGGCCTTTTGTTTCCAATGCACTCTAGGAAACTTGCTCACAATATTTCAAAATACTAAATAAATAATGAATCCCCCATCCAAATCATTACAAAACTGATCATCCACTGAATCATTCTGCTTTTATCTGAGAGAGCTCATGCCGAAAAACGTGTCATATCAGTACTTATTATGACCTCTGCAGAAGTAATTCAAAACAAAAACTCTGGAAAAGTTTACATAAGCAATAAATGAAGTAGGTTTAGGTTTATTACACCAATGCTATTATGGCAGTGATAGTATTGACAGTATTTTTACTTGAAATGCTGTATATATTACAGAAAAACCCAACTTTCATCTTGGTAAGACCTACAAAAATTTGGAGACATAATATGGGACAGCAAATAAAGAAATAGTTTCACTGTCATGGAGAGATGAAAATTACGAGGGATAAGAATTACTTACTCTGTTGGTAGTACTCTTCTCTTTCCCTTTGCTGTCAAGGATCCAAACATAATTGGGGCAATCCAGAGGAGACTAAAGTATGGTTTCCTCAGTTAATATGCTTTAGGGTGCTCCTAGTCCAAGACAGTTTTCTTGCATTTCCTGAGCTCAGAATTGCCTCTTCAATCTTTCATTTCTTAGTTTTATCAACAGACAGATGGTGTAATGGACCTGAACAGAGTATCAGAATAAAGCTCATTCAAAACTCTGCACTGTTGAAATCATCTTAAAGTGTTTTTAAGTCAGCCTCAATAGTGTGTCCATGACAAATTGCTGAGGCTAAAAGAATTTTTGGAGTTGGCATGGGACAGGCTAAGCAACCTAATTTACTTCCACTTGACCTTTGTGTTACTGGAACATCACCTAGTACATATCAGTCACGGTCAGTGAATAGGAACACCGAGGTCTGTAGAACTCATAAGACAGGTATCTCTTGGAACAAGTAGATTTTGGACTTGCAGCAGCAGGAATCAATTATCTATAAACCAAATAGTGAGTCCAGATTGTGACTTTTGGACTGTACTTTAACCAACGGTTAGTTATCTAATCACAGCAGCTGGAGATACTTATTTGTTCCTGCAACAACAAGGATGGCACATAATGTTCACCAGGGCATGTGATGCCACCATTTCAGAGAGATTTCAGCGGCTTCCACAAAGAGGCTGTGTTTTCCATGCCTGCATTTTCACTCAAAGAGAAAATATTCATTATAATGCCCCTGCTGGAAGAGCTGCACAAATTTATACTACCTAAGGAGCTCATCTTGAATCTGCTGCCTCTAGTCTGCTACATGAGTGTTTTACCTGAGGGTGACGGCTTTTACTCACAAGGTCATGCACAACACCTGAGGAAAGATCTTTTTAATCAACCTCCTGTGCCAACTGTTAAGTAATTATCCCCTTTTGGTACTAGTCACAGGTTTCTGGGAAACCTTCATTACCTTTAGACCTCAGGTAGATTTGAAGAATAACTTCAGGATTTTCAAAGCAAATGGCTGTAGCCCACTGAGGTTCATAATGGCTTAGCTGCCTCTGAACTGCTGTCAAAACATGAACCTCTGTGATAACACGACTAAATGTACAGAGAGCTGGGTATAGGCTGTGATCCCTGTATTATGGTAACCCTTCATCAAGATTATCTTTCATAACCTCTCTTTCTACTAACAGAAGGCCATGCATGTGTCACAGATGAGAATCTAGGGTCTCTGGGGGATTTTTACCTCGTAGGCACCTGCTTCTTATTTGTAATGTAGTTATATAGATGGGAAAAACAATGCAATTATTTAACAACAACCCCATTAGGATCAAATCAGCATTACCTCTGAAGAATATTTTAGGGCCAACTGACTTTGATCTGTGCTACTTCTGTTGATTTCATCACTATCTTTGATTTGTGCTTTTCGATTCATTTTCTGCTGTGTAATATTCCTTTTGAAGTACAGGAGAAACTTGTTCTTACAGTCCCATACCCATGACTGGCCTTATGAAATTCCTAGAAGTTCTCTCCTCCCTGTTCCCACCCTTGCCTCCAGGTTTCTTTCTGTTAGAGAAATAGAATCAATACGAAGAGGTAAAGATTTTTCACAGATCAATCTGAAGTTGCAGTTAATAGAGATCCTAAGAATTAAGCAGAAGATATTTTTGCTCCAGGTCTTTCTTTTTACAAAACCTGTGGAGCAAACAGATCATCTCAGAAATGCCTGGGCTACCTGGTGAGAGACATCAAAGCCTTTTTTCAGTCTCCAAGAGACAGATTTCTCTTATATAGCAAATACCTATTTTCTGAGACATGGTATTGGTACAAAACAGTCCTCACCCCTCTAAGTGAAATCAAAACACACAAGGTTTCTCACTTTTTTATACAGGTATTAGAACAACTCTGGGATCAGACTCTTGCACTCTCATCCAGGGGTTCATAGCCCATCTCTGCCACAGAGGATGCTGCTCCACCTCCGGTCAGGAGTTATTTTCCAGCAAGGACTACACCAGGTTTTAGTGACCACAGTAGCCCCGGATGGACTTAGCAGACCAGAACTAATCAAGGTCAGGGTTTCCCATACCAGGCCAATTAGCCACTAATTAAAGGCCTGATATTAGTTTCTTAAAACACACCTCAGATTAATATAATTCAAATGTATAGTATTCCTTTTTTCCACAGCTTCACTAAAAGTCTTGAAACCTCATTTTGAGTATATATACTGTAAAATATATATTATCCATTAGGATTTCTATCTTACTATTTCATGTATGAAATTCAATAACCATCAATGAAACCTAAACATTCAGTTCCACACATCAATCGATGCTCACTTCTTCCTAGATTATTGTTGATAGTTCTTCATATATTCCTATTGATAAATATTTTTAAGGAAAGTTTGGACCTTTTTGAATTCATGCAAATCTATGAAACTCACCGAAATCTCATCAAAGCTTCCAGTAAAAAAAAATTAGCTCCACTGCAAATCAATAAAAGGTCTTTGAGGTGTCTCTAGGTAGGATTAAGGTGGTCTTTAAATTATGATTATTGCTACAGTTAAAGACCATAGGAAATCACTAGCCTTGCAATCGCTGTTCGGAGCTCAAACGGCGAGGCAGCGGCAAGAAGCAGCTCCAGGCCTGGGAGCCAGACGGAGGCGAGCAGGGGGCTCCCAGAGCCAGAAAAAAGCCGAGCAAAATCGACGAGAGCCGCGGGGACCCGGCAGCCCCTGGGTGCGAGGCCTAGAGGCGGT
>JANHFX010004049.1:40411-70016 GCA_027560015.1 Chloroceryle amazona
CACCCCCCAAAGGTGAAAACTCTACACTCAACCCCCTCTCTGAAATGCTTCTGCCCCTGCACGCAGCGTGGGGAATAAGCAGGAGCAATTGGAGATCTGTGTTCGGTCACAGGGCTGTGATCTTGTTGCGGTGGGATAGCTCCCACGACTGGAATGTTGTCATGGATGGTTATGGGCTTTTTAGGAAAGATAGACCAGCAAGGTGAGGTGGTTGAGTTGCTCTTTATGTTCGTGAGCAACTGGAATACATTGAGCTCTACCCAGGGTGGGTGAAGAATGTGTTGAAAGTTTATGGATGAGATTTAAGGGCCATGCAAATATGGGAGAAAGTGTTGTGAGTGCCTACTACAGACCACCAAGCCAGGAAGAGGATGTTGATGAGACCTTCTACAGGCAGCTGGAAGTAGCCTCAAGCTCACGTGCCCTGTTGATCATGGGTGACTTCAATCACCCTGATATTTGTTGGGAAGGCTTTTGTTCTTTGTTCATGTCATACTTAGTACAAAAGGCTCATATGTACTTCAGCGGTGACATCTCATTAAAACAAGCGCTGGAAAATGTCGCTCACTAGAGGAAAGCGCAATTAGAGTGAGAGAGGGACACGGTGACTTGGAACACACTGGTTTGAGTTGGCAGGGAAAGGATGCTGTGATGAAATGGTGAGATGCATCAGCTATGGCAGTAGCAATGAAGTGAGTGGAGAGGCAGTGTGACTTCCCAAAAAATACACCCCACTTGTCCTACAGAAGTGCATGGGTTTTGAATGTCAGAATTCTCCCTCGCTTTTTAAAGACAGATCAAGTCTATTGACACTGATATCACACAGTAAAGAACACTGAAAAGAGGGAGAAGCAGCACTGGTGTGGATCACTGAGGTTGTAGGAAAGGTTTGAAAAATGAGGATCTCAAGGCCTGTTGGAACACTGTGACCATCCTGAGGTCCAAACGGGAAGCTGGAGTTCCCAGAAAATCCATGCTATGCGTAGCTTTTTTAAGAGATTACCAACACATCTCCTGGGAGGTGAGAAAGGGAAGGAAAACTGCTTGTGACTTTTCAGAACTTTTTGATAGCCTTGAAAAGAGCCAGATCCTCTCAGATCCTGGGCCCATGCTGAGAGCTGCCTGGGCAGTAAGTCCGGATGACTAGATGGATGTGGAAGCTGTCCCACCTGAGTGGCTGCTCTGGGAGAACAAGTCTAGGACTTGGTCCTTTGCTTGATAATAGATTTTTGATTCAGTTCTTCCTATGATTCCCTTTGAACACTTCAGAAAGATATACAAGGACCCAAATGGCTGTTCCTAGCTTGTCACAAACACATGGCAGATGTGTAGGATGCAGGAAAAAGAGCAGATGAGTCACTTTGTTGAGAGGGAGCTTTTTGACATTTGGTTTTGCTTTATCATCCAGAAAATGTGGCTACTTTTGAAAACACAGATGAGCTTCTCCTTCATTAAGCCAGTTATACTGCTGACTCTCCTTCTGGTCCAGTCTCTCTTGCATTTCTTTCTGTAAGCTGTGCCAGTAGTTGATCTTCTTTGCCTTCCAGAAACAGCAGCCTAGCAAGGCTTGGTGTACCCATACTCCTATCTCAGCCAACAGTCTCAAGTGGTCTCAACCTATTAATAGTCTTGTCTCCTATACAGTAAAAAATTGATTTATTAAACTTCTTGAACTTATTTGTGTTTGTACAATGTTCATCCATTGAGGTGCTTTTAGAGGAGGTGCCGTTCTCGTGATCTTACCTTGTAAAGCAATTTCAGATAGAGAGAGACAAAGCAGTTCTGCAAGCAGAGAGACAATGGAGCAGCTGAGTCTTTGGTGGAGCAGTCAGACAATAAAAGACCATTACAGGATGGGAAGGGAAAGAAGAAAAAAGCCTTTTAAAGTTCTCTTATTCATCTTCTATTTTTTCATTGCAGATAAAGATAAAGGAAAAACACTGGCAACTATGGAAACTTCAATATATTTCAGGGACTACCACCTGTCCTTTGAACTAAGCAACGTTTAGTCATCCCATTTCAAGCAGGCATTTGCTGTAGAACAGGAAACAGAGCTCCTGGGTGACGGTAGAAGCAATGTGAAGACCTTTGCAGAGCTATGCCATAGTAAAGGATAAAGGGTTTAAAGACATCAGGGACAAATGACCACCTAAGAAGAGGATAATCACAGGTAAGCATCTGAAATATTTAATTACATGCTGAACTTCCATTTATTTAGAGAGAACGTAGATATGTCTTGCTGAACTTTGTGCAAATTGCCATGGTGTTTTTCTAATGCCCATTAGGCCTGGGTTCAGTAACTTGATGGATAGTTCAATTTACTGAGTAAGCAAAGAGCTCTCCTTCAATGTCAGACACTAATCTTCTGATTGGACTCAATTTCCAGGGAGACCTGCCCTGCAAAGTTTACTAATAAGAATTAATCCAGCTATTGATAAGGATTTAAAAGGTTGATGCATGGGATATTGGCAAAGTATCGCACTTAACTGCTCCTCAGCTACTGCTACCAAAAAAAAAAGCATAAAGCTGTTTCATACCTCTTGAAAAACTAATAAATATCATGTCTATACCAAGGGACATTTGTAACATGTCGTTAAGGTTAAGGCACACCTTCTTCAATTTAACAAATTATAGTGAAAATTTAAGATGTGGAAGAAGAATAAAAAGTACATCACATGCAGAATCACACATTCAACCTTCTGAAGGTTTTAAAGCTGAAGATTAGAGTCTTGAAAACTTTGAAGAAACATATAGCTTGACAGCATAGCACCCAAGGGGCTTAGAGAGGATAGCAGATTGAACCCATCTCTTCTCTTTAGGTGTTAGCGTGGTTTAAATTATTGTATGTAGGGTTGGTGCCCTCAATTCTATAACTAGTTTTTTTGGTTTTCTTGTATTGTACCTTCCCTTCCTTCCCAAGCTTTTGCAAAAAGAGAAATCCATCAGTATGATCAACATCATCAGAAATCGATCAACAGTTGGCACGGTGGCAAGTCAGACACAGGTGACTTGGTGTTTATGCTAAGAGGTGTAATGGGGCAAATTGTGGTCAGAGCTACTGCTCTCAGAAGCCTTCCAAAGGGGTCTGCAGGGAGTTAGGTTATTTTCTTTGTGCATTTAAAACCTTTGTTTGCAAGCAAAATGTCCTAGTTTCCCAAAAGCTTGAACAATTTAATGTCTCCTCCGAGTGCTCAGTCTGTGGAAAAGCTTCTGAATTTGTCAGAAGCTGGTTTGTGGAAAGTGAGTCAATATTTCCTTTGCCTGAGTGTTCACTAAAAAGTTCTGTAGTGCTACCATTACTTGTTTTGGTTTGTTATTTTTGATTGGTGACCAAAGAAAAACCCTTTTACTCCTAACACCAAAATTCAGTAGAAGCCAATAGAAATAGTGCTTTTACGGGTGATTATTTATGTGTTGACCTCTGCTGCCAGCTCCTTCTGGAAGTAAGTCTAGCATGCTCTAATAATAAAGCTCATTTTAAGACTCCAGGCAGTTTAATCATTAGTCTTTTTGGACAGTGGCAAAAAATGTTGCTAATAATTCATTAAGTAGCTAGTATTAGTCAACCTATTTAGTATCTATCATCTTCATTTTTATAAGTTCTGGAATAGAAGGTGCCACAGGACAAATAAATTAGCCTGTTACAGCAGCGGTCCTTATGAGAAAGATCTTAGCACACAAGCTGTTTATGACTGTTGGACTGGTAGCTGTCAACCGAGAGCATCCTGTGTCTGACAGGCATCCTTTTGTTGCTGTATACTGAAATAATTCTGTCTCTCAGCACTGCTCAATACAAGCAGGAGTTGAAGAGGATTTAGCAAAAGAATTAGAAGATAGAGATTCTAAAAAGTCATGGTGTTTCTAACACTTCTTAGAAAAACTTAGAATTTTCCGGGCTGACATCATTTCAATTTCTTCACCTCCCAACTCATCTACTCCTTTAGCAGGACAAGTCCTGATAGCTTTAGCATGTTCTCTTTATTTCAGTGCCATAGATATGAGCTGTTATTTTACATGTTATTGCCAAGTAATTGTCATAAAATAATTGGCTATTTGCAAGCTCTTCACTTTGCACCAAATGCTTTAATTTAATAGAAGATGAGGGTTAGACAGATGTGGCCACTAATGCTGAGATGAGACCCTGGCTTAGTAAATGATTCAATTCATAGATTAAGATGCTGAAATGTTGGTGTTGGCATGTGAGAAAAATGCCTAACCCCTACTGTAATTAATCTAACCAATAGATGTCTCCAGATGAGCAGATGTGTAATCTCCCATTATAGTCTACTGAAAGCCAGTCAGTGCAGTTAGCAGAGCCCAGAGTATAATTTAGTTCATCTTGAGTAGATTCCTAGGGCTTGATTGAATTGCCTGAAGATAAGTATTTGGCGACATTTGTGGAGCTTGAGGCTATTTTGCTTTGTCTCCAGCTCCTCAAGAACCAGGGGGCCCCCCATAAATCTTGGGTCACCTCTGCCACCCATGAGTCTTGGGTATCCTAGAGATTTCAGGTGGTACTATAAATATTTGTTTGTTAGTTGAGTCCCATCCCTGTATTTTGTCAACAAAATAGTTCTTTACACTGTACTGCCTAGATCTTTACTGAACCTACAACTTTAAATCCTCAACTCCCACGAAAACACCTACACAGAACATATCTTCACCTTGAACTGAAATACAGACAAGACATCTTGCAACCAAGAACCCAGTAGCACTTCCTATTTCTCATTTACTTATTGCTCTTAAAACAGTTCAGAAGGGGAACTGAGGAAGAGATGCAGGAAAAGCCAAAGCACCCATCTCTTGTTGAAAATCAAGACAATTCATATGTCAGCCTAAGTATTAATTTTAAGAGCTTCCTTAATTAGTCTTACGTTGGAAGACAGTAATTACCATGTGTATGCAGATAAGTAGTAGTCATTTCATCAGAAATCTGTTTGCTTTAGATTAGTTTTACACATCTATCATTTTGCTAAATCCAAAAGTATGTTGAAGCTGAGGGTGGACCTTCATATCCCTGAATTACAAGCTGGGGAACTGACACATACTGAGATTTTCCCAGTCTGATGGAGTGCTGCGGTGGCAAAGCAAACACTTGCATTCCAGAATTCCTTGATAATTGTCCCACATAAAGTGAGTCTGGCATTCATCGAGTAGTTCTGGACCTGGAGAAAACAGATCTGGTTTGAGCACCTCAAAGGGGTGTACACTGGTTTCTGTAACGGGCTCACTGCCTCCCACTGAGTGTGTATTTGTGTCTGTAGTGTATTTGTCTTCCTCTGTTCACTAGTTTACTGACTTCCATCACCCTTTCAGAGCAAAAAAAGGTCATCTGAACATCTCCAGAAAGGGAGGCAGTAACTGCAATCCCCCCAGTCCTTATGCCAGATTACTGTTTGTATTCATATAGTGTCAACAGCACCAGGGAAACATTAGGTCTCCCCTAGGCTAAAAGAGGGTAGCAAGTTGATGCTGGTAGTATCGTGAGATGTCCAAGTTTTGAGTGTCAATTTGAGTCATCTCTCCCTTTTGATTGAAAGCCCACAATATGACAAAAAGCCCCTTTATGTAGCCATAAAAATCTGCTTTGAGGCACCTGGTATCACCTTACTGGCCATCCTAGTAGCAAGTCATTTTTTCTCTATCTTAGACCTTGTGCCACATACTGATTTCAAGTGGTGTTGTGATACAGACTTTAACCTGACGAACTGCCAATGCTTAAAAAATAATTATAGTAGAAGTTCTTGAGTGAAGTGACCTCAAATCTCAGAAAATCTGACCCTGTCTTGTGTTTTTTTTTAATCTTGTCTTTGTGAGATGCTTTCAAAGAGAAAGGAAAAAAAGAAATTAAAAAAAAAAAAAGAAAGAAACTATGCATCTATCTAAAAGTATTTTTCACCAGCAAAGTAAAATTTCAAGGTTAATGCTGTGTTTCAAAACCCTGCTGAGCAGGAAAAATGGCTTTTAAACACACCTCTGACATAATGTTCCCTTCTGTTGCTTTACAACTTTTGTTTTTAAAAGTTTTTTTGCTCTCTTCATGGATGATCTGTACACATCTCTTGGTCTGAAAGGTAGGTCAGAGGAGATTAAGGGCAAGAGAGAAGCAGAAGAAGCTGGGACACAACTTTTCCACATCTGCATTGCATAGAAATGTGCCCTCTAGGTGACACAGGGGAGAGCATTACACAAGCTATCCCATTTTTTAGTGTTGTCACACAGATTCTTCCCGTGAAGCAGTGGCACCGCCCTGTTATCACAATATGCTCCAGTAAAAGAAAACCACAGTGGCTTTTTATTTATATCTGTATTTAAAGCAGTTTCAGGGGGAAAAAATATCAAACAAAACCCACAAGAAAACAAAGAAACTATCACAGATCTACAACAAGCAGGCATTTTTACACTCCCCCTTTGACTGACACACATAAAAAGAGAGATCAAGGTATTTGGGAAAGACTAAAGTGGGAGAAAAGGTTCAGAGGGTGGCTGAGAGATATTTTCTGAAAAATCTTGGGTCTCTCAGGATATTTCCAAATCCTCTTCTTTGAAACATGAAATCACTTGGAAAAAAAAAAAAAAAGGAATTTCCCTTCTGACTTCTGAGTATGACTGCAGCTCTCCTTATAGGTAAAATGCTGACTGGCTCAGGGGCTGAATTTATTTGATCACGGTCTATGGAGAGTTAAGCCAGATGCTGGCAGCAGATTTAGGGCATGGGGTTGGGACTCAACATTTAAGTCTTGTTTATGTAACATACTGGCTGTGTGTCATTGAAAAACTCACTTAAAGATTCATTGCCCAAGCTGCTTTGTAGATTTGACTGTGCACAGCACCTGACATAAAGGTGCCCTGTGTTTCGAAAGAGCCTTAGGAACAATCAAACCCACATCTTAGTTTTCATCATGTCCTTGTCATGACTTCATAGGCTTTGAAGACAAGAAGGAAGGAGCAGACAGAAGATGGATTTTTCAAAAATTGCTAAGATCTGTCATGGCAAAGCCTCATATTTCCCAATTTTACATGTAAGCTGATCTGCTACTTCTGCAGGTGCATCCTTTCCTTGCTTAGGGGCAAAAAGCCTCTGCTTTTTACCTTGCCCTAAAAATGCTCTACTCTGTATTTGTAATTAGCAAAGAGTGCACTTGGCTCAGGTGTTCACATTCATCTGTTCATATTAATCTGTAAAATCAGTAAAAATAGGATAATGGTACTTCCTGCCAGCACAAGCACAACTCCTTTGGCAGCCTCAAGATGTTGAGGAGTTTTGCATGGGTTCTAAGTGTGTAAGACAGAGGAGAGATGGGCAGGAAGACTCTGCTCCCTGACCAGGAGCCATATCTCTTGTTCACCTGAAACAAGGGCATGTCTGGGAGTGAGCCCCATTCGTTCTGATTCTGTGTCCCCATCAAAAGCTGCTCTACTGGTTTGCTTTCAAGCAACAACAAACTTAGAGCATTCAAAGACTGGTTAAGGATAAGGTGGCAGGCAATGGTTTCCTTAACAAGATAGTGACATGAGTTGGAAATAACTGTTTCTTTTAGTCCTTGTTAGAGCTCACTTCTGTAGCTACAATGACAGAATAGAAGGGGAGACCTTGTCTGTATTCAGCAGAGCCCTAATGCTTGTAGAAAACCTCTCTACATTTTGCTGTGTCTGAGTTCTCACTGCCTTCTTTCCTGGGCAATCAAAACTGTTACTACTCTGGTCCACGCGACTTTCCAAGCTTTAATGCACCAGGCAGATCCCAGGATGGGAAAAAACCTTTAATGTAATGTCACAGATCAGGAGCTTTCCACCGGGAACTTTCTATTTTGAGGTTGCAAATTAAGCTGAACTTTTCAGGCCCCTGTTTGCTTAATCCAGCTGCAACCAGAATGATGGGAAGGGACAAAGCAGGAGAGGACTAGCTAACGACATTCAGTGGACGATTAAATGGAGATGAGGCTGCTCGGCTAAGGAATGTTTTCTCAAAGCAGATATTTAACAGGCTGTGTGTTCATCTGAAGAAATGGAGAAAGTGCTTACTTTTGAGATCTCCAGAAACAGGGTACAGATGAGAGCCGTTCAGGGGCTTGTTTAAAGGAATTAGCTGCCCTGGATTTCTTAGGTGGTGGATTTTTCATGTGAGGCAGCAATTTTCACATCAGGCTTTGCTGAATAAGCACAACAACAAAATAGATTATTTGGATATAACCTCCACCTATCTCCATTCATTGTACATGAAAACCAGGCTCTGACAAGCATGGGTAGCAGACAGCTTAATACACTTGTCTTGAAATCTGATGTCACTACAAGTGCGTGAAAACCTCCTGGGTATCACAGTAAGAAGTGTGATTACTGACTGCTGCTCTGGTGACAGCAAGCAGAAGGTATATTTTGGTTCAGATAGTGTAAGTTTACCAGGGAAAAGGAGTCTTGCAGAGAATATCGTTATGAGCTATGGATCTGTGACTGAAGCTCATGAGAAGATGAGAAGTTATCGAAGTTAAATGCTTTTATGATCCTGAAAACAAATAAACATCATAAAAATACATACCCTTAGTAGCTTCTTGCTAATGTGAATGACTGGTCAATCAAACTGGACAGTCATGTCCTCAAACAAAGGCCACGAGCAGCCTGTGCCCCTCTTTGTAGGCAAAACCAAAGAAAGAGTAATTTAACATTTAAGTAAGAACCTTCTTATTTCAGAACAAATATTAAGTTGAGGAATGGTTATTCCTCAGGGGTTATTTTTAATTAAAAAGTCTGCTTCCTCTCTCTCTCTCTCTCTCTTGTCTTTATTTTTTTTTTTTAATTACCAAACATCTTGAATAAGTCCAGTCTGACAGGAAGAGAGCCTGTTGAAATTACAGTGGCACAGCATGTGGAGATGGAGGGGAAAAAAAAAAAATAATCCCCCAACCTGGTTTTAATGAAGCAAAACATTCCTTTAATGCCAGCTGGCTAATTAGTAACAGGGACAAATTCTCCCACGCAGCATAATTATCAAAAACAAGGGCAGAGGGCACTTCACCATAAAAATAAAGATTCTCTCTGTATCACAGCAAAGTCTGCCAGGTAGAGAAACTGGAAGGATAGTCTTGACTGTCAGCTCATGTGTGCAGAGGGGCTTGTGTTGAAGGACACTTGAGGGGAGGAAATATCTCTCAGAGCAGAACTTGAACAATAGTAACTAACCTGGCAGGAGGTGTCTGAAAATGGTCTTGGACCTGCATCCCCGTGAGCATCCTGAGATGCAGTGGATACCTGGTTTCCAAATTACCTGCTGCCTCTGCCAACACCAATCACTCAGATGGACTCAGCTGGCTGCAGACTGGGCTTGCATCCCATAAACTGTCACCCAAGCACAGATCTGCTACATGTCATAGTTAACTCCCAGCCATCACCACCCATTAGGATCTCGTTTTGACCTTTAAAATCACACCTTTTGGAATAAACATTTCATGTGATGAAAGTGTTTCTTCCCTGTGCACCAAGAGCACAAAGCCTGACGTAAACTTTAGAGGTTTCCTGCCAAGATTCAGCGTGGCAGATTGGGCTCAAAATCACTGTACAAATTCTTTCTCTCCTGAAAAGATTTCTCTCCTCAGCTCTACTTTCACTGTTTGCTGTATCCAAAAAGGAATATAGTTTGTATAGCACTTGTCCAGGAGCACATTCTCAGTCAACACAAAACTTTCAGCAATATATATCTGGGCATTGCTGGGATATATTTTGACCCAACTTAATCAACAACCATTTTCCAATGCCTTCAAAGTGAGATGAAAAAGCCTGAACTCAATAAAAAGTCTGTTTTGCTACTAAATGAAGATCAACATCAGAAACCAAAAAGATACTTATTTTATTGCCAACATTTAGTTTTGAGGACTAAAAAAAAATCTGCTGGTTAGTTTTATTTTGTTTTAAATTCACTAGAGTTATAAATATCCCCCCCCCCAATCCATTTAATTTCTAAAATGGTAATTTTAATTATCATTTTTTAAAGATGCTGGAATTAAAGCTACAGACTTGAATGTTGAAATAGAGCTGTTTTTCACAATTTCTGATTCACTGCAGATGGCAAAAATTTGTGTACTAACTTGAAATCAAAAAAAATAGTTTCAGAATCTTCAGTGCAGCAAGAGAATCTGTTTTTCACCTGGTAACGCAGTGATGCCTTCGTTTGGAATATATAGTGAAGACCATGTTATGGTGCAGGTAGCATCTGAAGAAAAATATTTCAGATAACATTGAAGCTGCAGTTAAAATTGTTCATAAGTCTGAAAGCAGTAGAACTATTTGCCTCTGCAGCCTTTGTTTCCCTTTCTATCCAATGAACTATATTTCAGCTATATTTTTTGATTGCATTAGTACTTTATTAGTAGGACAGTGCTCTTATTCAGTGTATTAGTACATTTTCAAATGGGCAGCTCATCAACATTTTACCTTACTTTTGCCCTAGCTCCCTGTCTAATTTAGTGAACGCTTCTCAAACCCTCTAAGAGCTGAAGACAGGAGCGTAATAACTTGTTCCAGGTTCTTGTCACCACAGTAACTGAGACCTGCACAAACATGAAAGGTGTTATTTTTCACAGCCACGGTGAGGTGTTACACTGATCTCTACTTTCAGATAGGAAACTGAGACACAGATAATGTAAGATTAATGAAAAATAAGTTAATTCAGTGCTTGATCTGACAGTCAAAATGTTAGATTGACTTCTGGTAGCTGGAGCCAATGATGCTGGAGACAACATTATCTGAGCCAGTCACCCTGGACTCCTTTCTCTCCTCAGAGAGGCGTAGGCATTTAAAAGATGATTCTTCTGACAGATTTTAGATGTTGACTTTTGGACACCCTGACTTGCAATATGTTCCTCAGTGTCTCTGTGCCGTACATCTCCATTGACTCTAAAAATGACATTTTTATGTTCACTTTTTCAGATACACAGATTTATAGAGTAGATGCCAACATCTGTCCAGATGAATCCAGCTCAGTGAAGGCAAAAAGCACCCCAGAGAACACTTTATGTGCCTATACAATCCTGTTTTACTCTCAGCACGATCCACCGTGGGCACTGAATATATTCAAATTCAGAATCTAAAACTTATGACAGCTCCTCAGCTGAGAATTGAGTTGAGTCAGACCATTTTATCACCCTACCTTCTTCCCCAGATTAATTTCAAATCTTTGATGACTGATGCTGTTGCCTAATCCAGATGCTAATTACAGGCTGGTGCCTAAAGCACCAGTCTGTAATCCCTCTCCCACCTCCAGACTACTTTGTTCTATCACCCACCTCACTACAGCTCTTAGAGTATACAAAGGTGTTTTAGTCTCCATTCTGAGGTGCCAGAACTTCCTTTTATATTGTGTATGGAGTTTTCATGTTCAACAGCAAATCTGGACTGCGTTATAGAAAGCTATAGCTCAGGTCTGTGCAGAGATTTAGGCAGGACAGGATCTAGTTGCAGTGATTGAAAAGTTCCCTCTGCAGTCAGCAGTGCTAAGGAGGAGGACTTAGTCTCCCTGTCTTTCCTACTAATCCTGGGCTGAGACCTGATGAAGGTCATTAGCATAAAGTGGCCATCCCAAGCTCACATGGCTTTCCTGGGAATCAAGTTCTGCATTTCCTATTGGAATACACATTACTCATTTATTTCAGTGGTTCAAACAAACAAAAAGGGCATAGGAAAGAGCAGGTGTTCCACAATTAGGTGCTGACGTGTTCTAAGACAGGCACCCTGAAAGGATGGCTCAGACTATGAAATCAGCTTGTCCTAGATGGTAGCCTTGAGCTGGATCTACAGCAATATTTAGTGTTCATCCTAAGAGTCATCCTCAACAATTTCTCACCACTGGAGCTGTTTTACCTTCAGCTTCACTTCAGAGTGCCAGTCCCACAGTAGTGCAAAACATTTTCTGAATACCCGTCCTGCCTGTCCTTCCAAATTTGCCTCTGCCTATAGGCAGCTGAGATGGATCCTAAATTGTTAAGGTTGGAAATGACCTTCAAGATCATCAAGTCCAATCATCTACTAAATATGATCAGGAACACTAAACCGTGTCCTGAAGTGCCACAGCTAGACATTTTTTAAACCCCTCCAGGGATGGTGATTCCACCACCTCCCTGGCAGCTGGTTCCAATGTTTCTTAGTAAAAAAAATTTCCTAATATCCAAGATAAACCTCCCTCAGTGACTTAAGTTGCTGGATAGTAAATTGCAAAATGCCTGAAAGTGAGGAATGGGGAACTTGTGGGATTGCTGAGGAGGTTTTGCAGTGCTGGAGTCCCTCAGGTTCAGGCACAGCCAAGGATGGCTGCCTGCAGTAAGTGATGCAATTGCAGTGTAAATTCAGGCTTGCGACAATGCTTAAGTTTATTTGATCTGTTTCTATAAATTGAGAGTATTTGTATAAACAATTGTAAAAATTCATAACCAGCAGTGGTATAGCAACCTCCTGGCTAATGAATTCTGGTTACATGTCTCCCCTGGAAGAGGGAAGCTTAACTCTTAGCAATTTCTTTTTAGTACATGCTAAAAATCCATCTGAAAACACATATAAATTTATTTGCCTCCAGAGCTACTATCTTCTTTACTGCTTGGTACAGAACCAAGCTCTTCCTTGCATAGTGTTTCTCTGGGCTCCTGAAACTTACACTCCTGCCTGCGTGGGGTTCTGTCTCTGTCCACACAACACTGAAAAGCTGGTGGTTCCAGAAACGTTGCCTTGAACCCCTCTGGAGGACAAGTCTCCAAATGCCTGGTGGAGAGCACTGAGGCCAGGCTGTTTCACACAACCTAGTGTGTTGCTGATAAAATGCACTGTCTGGTTTTGTGAAACCCATTTTTTTTTGGTACTTTTAACTGCATAAAAATCACTGTTGTGCTTTGCCATTGTCAGGCCTGAGACTCATTCCCCTGCGAATGGGTTTGTGGCCTTTCCTTGATCTCTAACATCTTCTGCTAGCACATCGATTGGTCTCTCAGTCTCACTGGTGATGGAGCCAGCAAACTTGCACATTTTCTATGCCTAAGGTCAGACGAATCCTTATAATTACATGATATTTACCTGACAAACATTTACAGCCCCAAACATTAGTTATTAACACAGGAGGTGGTTGGTATTTGTAGTAGAGCACTAATTAAATGCTCATTTTCAGTACAATCATGTATTACACAGAGCACAGAATGAATTATGGAAGGGATACATTTCAGAGAGCAGAAATATTTGCTGGAGGAATATTTCTTCTGAGACTTCTTCTTCCTACTCCCTTTATGGCAAAACACCCCTGTTTTTTTAATAGAGAATCATCTTGTTTATTGCTCTATGTTTAAAATCATAAAGAATATTGGTTTCTGAAATGTAATTGCTTGGAACACTAACACAAAAACCATTTCAAGGCAGAATGGTTTTGTTGGGGCGTGGTCTATTTGTTTTTTCCTAACGCAACTGGGAGCTAAAAATGTGCCAAAGGAGAAAGGAAAAAAAAGAAAATGAAACAAAAATAAGGAAGAAAACCCCTAAGAGAATGGAAACAAGAGCACACGTGCATTTTTTTTTTCCTGTAGTAGAAGTTGTGGAGAAGCAAATATTTAGCCAGGCAGGAGAGGAGAGGTCACAATTGTTTGTTTTGTTGGCTAGTTACGCAGGCGTGTGTTTTCACAGGATGATACTCATGGAGTAAATCTGGATCACACTCACCATTCATCATTTGATTTCCCTCCTCACTTTGATTGAAAGGTTTTGAGTGTGTGTATTTAACCAACTATGCTGACTCTTAGGGGCATTGCTTTGAAAAGGCTTTAACCATTTATCTCCGAGTAGATATCTGGAGGTTGGTCTATGCTGGCCACACATCTGGAACAAACCGCAGGGATCAACTTCTCACCCTTAATTAGTTTCCAGGGACATGAACAGAGTCTTAGGAAGCAACAGGATGTGGTTGGTCACCTTGGAAAAGCACTGTATGCGGTCTAAGGGTTTAATTCCCATTTCTCCTGCATCAATCCTTGCAGGCTGATGAAATCTGGCTGAAGAGATACAGTATGAGCTGCAGGTTATGGTGAATTCTGTTTTGTTTGCATTGTCAACAGCTTTTTTGGCAGCACTACAATGCATGTTTTCAATGACTTCCTATTCCTAAACACAAGGCACTGCTTAATCCACACCTCTTGCAGTATTTGCAGGAGTGGTGGAGTGTGTACATTTTGTTCATTTTTTTTGGTGGGTTTTTATGGCATTCCAGAGCACACCTTGCAAACTAGAAACAGATTAAGCTTTCCATTTGCTAGAAACAAGCATTAAATTTACAACCCCAAGTTAAGGGGGTGAAAACCTTTGGAGTTTCATAGCAAGCTCTATGTTGGAAACTCAGAACCCCACAAAAAGGCAACAGCTTTCAGCTTTTCCTGGGGAGGGCACTGTAAGTACCCTAACTATTTCATGTTTAAATAGCAGAAGTGAAAAACACTGCATGACCTTGAAAAAATGAAGGTGTTAGGAAAAAAATTTCAAGTCATTTCTTTTAGAGTCAAATCAGAGTCCTTGAGTTCCTGCTCTTATTTATGCAAAAAGCATCATGAAAAGTTTTGCTCGCCAAAGTGTGAAAGCTTTCATTATTGTACAAATAAAAGTATTTCAGACAGATATTATTTCCAGGACGAGATTAAAATCCCAATTTATTTATTTTTTTTGAGAAAGAATTCACATTTCACACTACTTATGTGGGTTAAACATTTCCCCACATCAGCAGGTAGGAAGCACCCGAGAAGTGAAGAAAAAGATTTTGAGTACATGGGCCGGCACCACCCGAGGGCAATAGAAGGAAACACAATGGTACTGGGTTGTGAATTCTGATCTGCTCTTAAATGCCTATTCAAGAAAAGACATCTTTTCATGGCTGGTGGAGGGCTGTGCAAATATGATAGTCTGCTCCAAGGTTTCCAGAGGGGCCTATTTAAATAAGGTCTCATTAGCAGCTTGGTACCACTCGTGCATAGCAAAATTCCTTCTGCATTCAGTGTCAGAGAAAACCTTGCTGTGTGTATTCCCCTCTGTCACTGTCTCAGTGCAGTTAAGTTCAGCCTGTCTTGTAAAACAAAGAGATTAATTACTGACCTTCAGCAATTAATTCTAATCTAGAAAAGGAATAGTTTATATATTGACTGTAGTGGAAAAAAAAATGCTATTTTCAATAAGCACAGTCAAGTAAAGACATGCCATTTCCTTAGGAGCATGTTGTGATACTGGACTGCATTTAGTAATTATATCTAATTAAAAGAACATCTAACCTCTGAGCAAGAGAAGCCAGGGACAATTTTCTGTGTCTTGGTGACTGAATGTTTTTGTGCAAAGAAAATGAAAGTGAGGGAGGTGAACTTACTTAACATCAGCACGAGTAAATAAAATGTTCCCGGTTTATATAGTACTTCTATTTTATAATCGGGACTAAAATTAGGTATGGAAAGTTTGCAGCCAAGTCTATACTTTGCCATGCTTGAAAACCATGTGGAAATAGGTCTGTTACTTTGGGTTTGCATTTACATTTCTTTTGCAAGAGATACACAAGTCCCTCCTTGGATACTAAAACAAGTAGCTGTGCAATCGGGAGGAAGACAAACCGTGATGATGAGATGTACAGGGAAGTTAATTTCTTCCTCAAAGTGGAGAAAGCTAGAAAAAAGACATTTGGTTTTGCAGAAGCTGGCTGGCAGCTGAGATGAAGATGGAGCCATTATCATGTGTAATTATCATGGACATTCTTGTCCTTTAAGAATTTCAGGGTTGCTCTGCTTCACTGTGGCATGATCATCCCTTTTTCCTTTCAAAATTCATGATGATTTTTCAATTTACTTCTTTGTACTTTCTTTTTTCTTTTTTTCCCCTCCTTCTTTTTGAGGGTTAGGGTCTCTCCCTGCCTGTGCTGACTCAGCAACATGACAGCCTTTCTTAAATGCTGAACTGGATTGAAATCATTACCAAAACCAAGATTTTTAGGACTGAGGAACTGCCTGCTGAGTCATCACATTGAAAGCACTGATCTGTGGAACGATAGCTGGTTGGAAATTAGTGAGCCCGTAATAATGTCATGGACCATTCATTAGATTGCAGGGAGTATAAGAAAATAGGCCCAGAGGATGTGTAATGTGCAATGAACATTTTATAAGCAACACCAGCTGCCAGGAAGAGGAAACCAGCATGGCCTTGGAAAATAGTAACATTGCAAATGTCATTTTAAGAACTGCAAACCTGACAGAAGGACAAATCTCACAAAAAAAAAGTAATAAAGCTTAGACAACCTATTATTTATGTGTGTTGGGAGGGAATAACCCTAATGTCCTAAAAGAAATACAAAATCCTGCTTGTTTCAGTATGTTATTTTCATACTAAACATCCCTCCAGGCCTCTGTGCAACCATACTTTTATGAAGCAATTAATAAGGCTTATTCTTCTTCCTTATTCTTATTTTTCTTACCTGTTAAGTTTGCTGTGATAGTTTACACCTGGACAATCCAATGCTCTTCTTCCTTTTTCCACTAAAGTAAGAGGAATTATTTACCATAAATCCACAAGGCAACCTGTAGCAATTAAACTTTCTCCAGCTGCATCATTTAGTGGAATAAAATGTAGAAACCTTTATGGCAACTGGATTCATGCCTTCAGCAGGCAGATGCATCTTTCTGCTCATCATGGAAGAAATTTGCAGTGAGCTGACCACTCCAGTTTAACTTACCCAAAGACAATGATTTATTTTGTGATAATTTTTTGGGCATGTTTCTTACTATCCCTTCTCCAACAGACTTGGCTTGAGTTGCTGGGAGTTTGTAGTTTTAAAAGTATTTTCAGTCTCTGTCTTATCCTATCTTAGCATTATCAGCTTCTGCCAAAATGCATATGTATCAAACCTGTGTGTAAGCTAATGCTGGAAATGGGACCAAACCATTTAGACTGCTTTTAGTAATACTAATACTAATTAATCCATTATTTTTTATGTCATAATCAGTAGGCTCAATGAACATCTCTTGAAAAAGATAGGTCAACTCAATCATCACACCTCAATCAACTTCAGCAAGAGCCTGATGAGCTGAGAGCATTGGTGTTCTGTATTGAATAACCCATCATCTGGCAGTCACTCACAATAAGACAAATACCTAATCATTCCCATCGTATCTCAAACTGCTAAAGGAGTTGTGTAGAATTATGAAGGAGTCACTTTCTAGTAAAATGTTCCTTATCATTTTCATTTCCAGTCTTGGCAAATCAGCTTTTATTCTTGTTATTCTTGTTCTTTACAGCTCTTGAATGAGCTGTAAAAAAAAAATAAAATTGATCAGTCAGTTAAAGACAAAAAGGTTGAAGACATTAAGGCTTTTGAATGCTTAGGTTTTAATGCTAGTCTTGCAAGGATTTGTAGAGAAACTCATCTTGTGGTCTTACTTGGTTTTGTCTAGGTAAAGTCCCCATGATCTTTTGGTCATAGCCAAAAAGGCAACAGGGATGCACTGGGAGTACTGAACACAACAACATAACAGGTTAAAATATTCCTGTCCTAAAATCTTAATCTTAATCCTGCATCATGGTTTTGATGACTTGGCTTCAGTGCTTAGGTCACACAATTTTAATTTGATGATTAGAACCAAATAAAGGGATTCCTTCACTGGCTGCAGAGGTTTCCCCCTGTTAGGAGGGGGCTTTCAAAAGGCCTAAATTGCACAGCTCTGCATATTTGCTCAGTTGTTCTGCAGGAAGTTAAAAAGATTCTCTTGTGCAAATTCAAAATAAAAATGCAGCTATGATAAACCTAGAGGGAAATGGAGATTTTTTTGCCTCTCATGTTTACTTTCCTCTCATTTTTATTTTTTTATTCTCTTTCTGTCCTTGCTCCTTTCCCCCTTCATTCCATATTACCACTCAAAAGTGACCATTAACTTGGTGTTTTCCTTTGCACTGCAGTTAGTACTTCCTATATGCCAGGTTTCCTATTCCTAAATGGTAAAGTGAAAGGAGTAAATAAATAATTAAACCTCCTTCAAGAGAGGAAGAAACTCAAGAACCTCATTGTGATTTAAATTAATTATGGCTCAGGGAAAAATAAAACTTCACAAAGCCCCTAAAGTTTAAATCTCTTTTTATTTTGAAGCCAAGAGTGAAGCCCAGCACACAACCGCTAGGCTGGATTACTCCTC
Source organism: Chloroceryle amazona (assembly GCA_027560015.1). Classification (NCBI taxonomy): domain Eukaryota; kingdom Metazoa; phylum Chordata; class Aves; order Coraciiformes; family Cerylidae; genus Chloroceryle; species Chloroceryle amazona. The sequence continues at coordinate 58,579 of JANHFX010004049.1, forward strand.
TGTCCAAAGGGGCAGGAGGCAACACCTGGAGTTATTTGTGCAGAGAATGCTTTTAATGCTTCTAATTGTGCCTATTGAAGAAGAAGAAAAAAAAATCATGCTTGCAGCCTTGTTCTTAACTGATTGCTACATGGTCTGGGACATCAAGTAGATTGAAGGGATTTAACTTGGCACCGACCTTTGCAGATGTGAACTGAAAGAAGTCTAATTAGTCATTATCACTGCAACGGTGAACAGCAGAAACTTCATCTTCTCCGAGCTGACATTCTTGTGGGACTGGCAAAAAAAAAAAAAAAAAGGCAGAGGGAAACACAGGTGTGAATTATAGAATAATAGTTCTAAGACAAAACAGCATGGTTTTGTGGTTAACAGCAGGATCTCTCTGACCTAAATGCAGCTGTCTGAAAGCCAAGTATTTAGTGCAAGGTATTTTTAAGGCAGGATTCAGTCTGATATTAAGATTACTGTATTTGGACAACTACATGTACATTTCAAGAATATTTTGTGTCCCAGAAGCAATAAAGCTGTGTCAGAGTGGTACTCGAGGACTGAATACATATCTCTATTCTCTTCCATGTCTGTTGCCATGATGCACTATTAACTCTTACCAAGAGGAAAGAAACATCTCATTAACTCTGTGCATCAAGTTTATATCCTTTTCTCTCTCCTTTACTCCTGAAAGCAGCCTGGTCTCTGCTTCCTTGTCTTTCAGACAACACCCACTTTGGAGGAAAGCAGAAGGGCACTGAGATTAGTTAAAAGACTTTCAGAAAAGATGTAAAGGACAAACAAAGATCAAGTGGGTGGAAACTCATGGCAGGATAAATTTAAGAGGGCAACAGCTACACACTTTAGGCACTGTAAGGCTTGGCAAGGGGGGAGGGAGATAGAAGGAATGAGACTGCATGAAAATCGTTAAATAACATTTAAAGCAAACCTCTGGATTATCAATAAAAGCAGATCTTGCAGGAGACCAGATCACTCATTACTTTTAGAAGAGCAAGTCACAAGCAGGAAGTAAGAGAATGAGCTGGAAAATCACCAAAGAATAAAAATAGATAACTACACCTTTCTGGGAAACAAATGATCAACTTAAAATCCCCTCCCATTTATTAAAATCTGTCTTCTGAACTCTTGGCAGTTGTCAAGGTTTCTTGCAGGTGCCAGGTTAATTTAGCTTCATCTCATGCAATGATTTAGGGGGAAAAGTGCAGTCTTAGGCAAGCAGTTAAGAGCTGTACCTCTCAGAGGCTGTCTAATGCTGTGAATCTTTAGACACAGTTCAGGCAGATTGCTTTCTGGTTGTGTTTCAGGCATAAATGACAGTTACATGAGAGTGAACCAGAACACTGAAATTCCAGCATGCAAAGGACAGAGCTGTTAATATCAGGTGGACTAGACACATTTGCTGCTGGTTTAGAGCAACTGTTGTCTTCTCACAACAGACATATCCATCTTCTTACAAGGACTTCTGTCTGTTTCTGGTCTATACCACTGCTTTAAAACATGATGCATATCTCTTGAAGGAAGCTTCAACTCACAAAATAATGAGGTTCATCCTAATTTCATTTAAGATACTACATGTTCCAGGTTTCTGCTTCATGGTTAGCAGATGGTTCTGTCCCCAGGGTGGAGGCAGCAGGATGGGATACATCTCTAGCATTGATTTATGAGCTGGACTACAAAATGCAGTGGCTAAAAGCACAGACATTACCCATGACCAACACTTGTTTGGACTCATCCCTTAAGGACAGTCTTTCAGGGAAGATGAAAGAAGGATGTTTCAAGGTTAAGGCGTAAACCTTTCTGCTCAGAAGCAACGTCTGTTGTCTAATGGCTGGGGTTTGACATGAATTAGTTGCCAAGTTTCTCCTACCATCAGTAATAGAAATGGGTCCTTCCAGCAGGTCATTCTGCATCCAAAAAGGGACATAAGATTGGATGCTATAAATCATGCTCATTAGTTATTGTCTCTCTCTCTCCCCTCCCCTTCCTTTACTCGTTAACTTACAGGGTGGGATTTATCTGATTAGATATCTGAAACATATACCCTAAAAGGACATGGTTTCATAGGGGACTTGGCAGTGTGGGTTTATGATTGAACTTGATGATTTTAAAGGTCTTTTCCAGCCTAAATGATTCTATGAATCGTTACAATGATCATCTAGTCCAACTGCCTGACCACTAATCTTTCATTTTCAGAGAGAAGTGGGTAGTTTTAGATGGCTAGCCCAAGCTTTATGCCTAAAATTCTAACAGACTGCAGTCCAGAAAGGCTAGTTCCTCCTCAGTTGCTCTGGTTCATATTGATTTGAATGAGTATGAACCAGTTATGCTTCCATTGATCCCAGTTAAACAACCTATGAAATCTGAACAGCAAAAGGAGAGGGGAACAGTGCTGCCAGGGTTAAGAAGCACCAACAGTTTATTTTGCTAATGTACAGCTTATTGCATTTACATTTTAGTTCAAGGCACAAATCTGTTCTGAACTTAAAGTTCACTTGCTTAGACACTCGAGAACAGAAGTGAAATAAACTAATTAAAAAGCTGATATAACTGACAGGTCCCTGTTAACTCAGCCCTCCCAAACCTATGCAAAAACAATTACAGTATGCAAATGTTGATGATCCACCTTAATGCTATTCCCTATTAAATGTCAGAGAATGAAAAATGCGTTGGGTTATTATAGTGTCCTTATTCATAGGAGGGTGATACTCTGAAGATATATCTAAACGTCACTTTTCTGAGCTAGCTTATGGACAAAGCAATTGACCCACTTAATCACTGCAGGTAAAACAGATGGTTTATTTGGTCAGCCATGGACAAGCAAATTATTTAATTCATTATTTTATTGTGCATTTCAGATTTTTTCTGAAATCTGTTGGTCTTCTCTTGCATTTATAATGAGAGAGACAGACAAATTTCAAGCCTTTGAGATGTGTAAAATCTAAGCATTTTTCATTTTACTGTGAACTGAGATCTGCCTCAGTTTTGCAAAGGACAAAATGTTTGATTATAGTCAGACTGTAACAGTACAAACTTCTAGTCAATTAGCATGTTAGGAGGGAGAGGATGGGTAGCTGCTGTCAGTCTCTGCAGCCATGAAGAGGAAGACACACATATTCTGTTGTGTTTTTATAACTTAAAAGAACTACCAGAAAACATGGCACAGATATGGTGTTCTGGTGTCAAAAGTTTGTCTGAGACAAAGTTGACCAGAAATCATATACCTTTGTTTGTAGTATGTGAGCATAACAAGCTCTAATAAAAAATAAAAACCTCTCAAAGCAAACCAAAAGCAACTTATTCATTTTGTTTACTCCTTCAGCTTTATGAAATCTCAGAAAAAGTGAATGTTCTTCCAGAGGCCTGAGTTCATATCAAACTGTTCTGATCTCACTTTTCGTTAAGAAATAAACCTAAATAATTTTTTTTCTTGTGCTTCTTCTAAAATCTTAAAACCATGTAAAACAAAAAATCAAGGATATCTTTTGATTATTTTCCTTTTAGTGTTTTTTTTCTCCTCTGCCTTATTATTTGTTGTTTGACACAGATGGTTATAAGCAAAGATCTAAAGAGAATTTTAACTCCCAGGGGGGAAAAAAAGGTCTGCTGTTCCTGCAAGGCCTTTTTTTGAGGATGATGGATTCTGCCTTAGTATTTCTATCTCAGTAATGTTTCTAATTAAGTTACAACAAGGATTTGGAGCTGGAAAGCTTGAGGGAGAGAAATGGAGATGGAAGAATGAATAAGAGCTGAAAAAGAGATAACTGTTTATGTCTCAGATTCATTGGATTTCCAATCTTGGGTATTGGTAAGAAAGACTAAGGCTCATAACACCTAAATTAGAAGATAAACATTAGATTTATCTAGTCTAGTTTACAGATTTGTCCATGACTCATCTGGTGTTGCAGTCGTCTTCTTGCTTCAGACAAATGCTACTCAATCAGGTCTTATCCCAAGGGACTTGAAAAGAAATATGGTTGTATTACTACTCTGATGTTTTCTCTACAGCTATACAGCTCTAAAATGTGAGATAGATCATGGAAAAGAATAAGATGTTTGCACATATTTATTCTGGAGGACAACTGTCTTTGTACCGCTCATATCCAGGTACATGGCATGCTGTGTAAGAGACAACAGTCATTTCAATCTCATCTGAAACAGTGTTAAGCTTCCATGAAGATATCAGTTATACAGTTCACTCCAGGGCAATAGCTCTTCCTCCCAAAAGTGGGTAGCAACTGGGAAGAGGAGAAGGAGACTAAACTAGCAAGACTCAGTGGAGATTCTTGAGCTCACATCTGGAAAGTGCACAGTCTAGGGGATGCCACCAGGGCTAGGAGCAGCCACCACTCTGGGTAGGTTCCCATCCCTACGTGCACAGCCATAGCATCCAAATAGCCATTGCCACTTCTTTCCTTCATTCTCCATGAGAATGAGAGATGCAATTTTAAGGCTGCTGACATCTTTACTGAGTCTCTTCATTTAATGAACCCCAAACATGCCAGTTGGGAAGGCTGACATATGAGATCTTTTAAAGTCAGGGCAGTTGAGAAATGGTGGCATCAGTCAAGGAAAGTGGTTATTTGAACATCTTTCTCCGGAATTCTTTTTTTTTCCTGTGCATTTATTGGTTTTAAATACAAAACAACATTACCAAATCCCAAGCTGAGCCCCAGGGAAAATAAATAAATAAACAACAAACAATTAAATAAAAAGATTATATATTTCCCTAGAGAAAGAATCACAAAAACCTCTGTTCTGCCAATCCCTAAATGCAATAGTCTAAAGTGAAAAAAAGAAAATATTCATGAAGAGAAAAGGGAGGTTTGACACAAATAATAGTCTAGAAAGACAGGGTGGCAGATCAGGTCTAGCAGCAAAACTAGTACTTCATGAAGCTCTGTGGAGTTCTTAGACTGCTAAGGGATGTCAGTAGTCTGTCAACGTGGAGAACAACTATACTTCAACATATGGCATCTTGCCAGGAAGAAATAACTTGCAACTGTTTGTGTGACCAACAAAAATAAAAGCAGATAAGAATTAAGCTCTGTCCAAAACCGAGGGATATAAAACCTGCTAGTTGCCCTGTAATGATTTAAAAATGAGTTTTACCCTGCTCGTTTATATAAAATAACTTTCAGAGGAATATTGCAACTGCCTAAGCAAGATGCCAGAGTAAATTGAAAACTACATTCACTAATTGGAGGCTTTGAAGAGGGTACCTTCAGTGCTTCTCTTTGTCAGGAAGACCCATTAAAAGGAAAGGGAGAAGGAAACAGATGGAGGCAGTGGAGAACTTTGAAGATCTGTTTTTTTGAATGCTCTTTTTTTGGAACACATTGTACAATCTGCTGCTTTGGGGCTGTTTATTCCACCTTTATTCTTATTTATTTATTTTATTTTAGCAGCTTGGTATATATCAGCCATAAAATCTTACAGAGGTTCACATTTCTGTGTCATTTCAGTTTCATTTCTAGTTGCACACTTTGGAAGATGGCTGTGCCTACACCCGGGCTCTTCCCCATGGGCAAAGGATTGTTCCCACATCCAAGGAGGTCTGTGTCCTGATGTACTTGCTCCCTGTACCCTGCTTTCCCTAAGTTCCAAGTATGCACAGGTGAGGCCAGCTCAGGTCGTGCCCCGCTCCTACCCATAGGGTGAGACTCACGGCAGTTAACTCTGGCCACCAGAAAGCTGGTAAGCAGTTTGAGATACTCCTCTAGTCAGAGGGGAGGGCCTGAGTTATCTCCATCAAAAGAGATGAAGCATCTTCTTCAGACCACTTTATTTTCTCCTAGGAGGGAGATCTCAAATACCAACTTTATTTAGATAGAGTGACATCTGTGACATGAAGTGCAGATTCAATTACTTGTCCAAAATCCAAAGAGGTAGTGTGGTACCTTAATACCTTAAATACAGTTTCTTAGTAAGTGATATTGTTGGTACATGGCCTTCACCTCTACCATAGCTCAAAAGCAGAGTAGTGCACTGTGATCTCAGGCACTTACAGATGTCGAAGTCCATAGGATCCATTATATTTGAAGAAGTGAAGGGAAAAGTGCTCTGATTTTATTTCCATTTTAACAATGAGAATGGCAAACTTTGTTTGCCACCTATCCTCATCTTCAGAGGGTTTGAAAGGATTTTGCTCCAGCTAAAAAAGAAAGTTGACTCTTTCAGACAGATGCCACGTGGAAGCAATTTCAGTTCTGAAAATGACTGTTTTGTGAACCTCTGAGATTAATAAAAATACAAACATGCTGCTTTGAAATCTTGGCTGTGGCACCATGTGCTAACACTTCTGTGGAAAACACTGGGTTTAACTGGCTTATCTGATCTGTGGGCACTGTCTCTAGGCATTTCCTGTCATCTAACGTTAAACCTTTGACGATTATCTCTCTAATCAGGGGAGAACGATTCATCCATCTGCAAGATAGATGTCCAGGAGGAGTCAATACCTAGAGTTGCCAGGCTGTGCTGGTTTGAATGAGGGTAGAAGTCTACTGATGATTACTAGTGGGATCTGATGAATTTTTACAAACAAAAAATACACCATGAAGAGCTTATTTAAAGAAAAAGAGTGAAAAAAAACCCTCCTGTTAGTCAACGGGGATTAATAATGATAAGTATTTTCCTTTTAGAAAAATAAACAATAATTTAAAAACTAATTAGCAGATAAAGAAATGTAGTTCAGACAGCATTTGTCTTGGGAGAGAAATTTAATTTTTCATGTCTTCCAGTCATAAAATTTACATGAGATTACAGAATGTCAGGTCAGCCTGTGAAGAATTGAACTCTTGACTGATTTCACACCACTCTTTAACACTGCCTTTGCCTGTGATGAATCCCAATTCAACAAAACTAAAAGTTTTTCCATTTGAATACTAACTGCCAAATTAATGTAAAATAAACCAATCCATTTTTTGTACATTTTACAGGGTTATTCAAAAAGAAAATCCATAAAACCACTCAATTATCTGCAGGACACTTCTTGCTGATTAGGTTTTATCAATTTTTCTGGACATACTAACTGTCCACAGAGATGCTCCAGGATTAAATGGTCTTTTTCTTTGGGGATTCAGAGTAAATAATTAAAGCCTGTTAAGTATATTTTCAATTAAAATGATTAGCATCTAGCCAAAATTCAGGGATGGCAGATGGAATATTCGGACCAGACCACACATTTAGCAGATGAGTTTTCCATCCTAGAACTTCAAGTTGCTAATTCAAAGCCCAGTGAGGGTACAAAAAGCTCCCCAGTTGTCCCAGTAGCTTACATACAGGGGTTAAAGTGTTTGCTAGCAGGATGTCAGGATTGCAGACTAAGGTGAATCAACACTAAGCTAAAGTGTTTTCTGGATTAGTTTCAGCTTTCTCAAATGTCACTGAGCATGAGAATGTCAATCATTTTAGCTGATGGTCTTTTCTTTAAAGGTATTAATGTCTTAATATATTGTGGCCCATTGCCCACTTCCAAGAGGTAGGGTATAGCACGAACAGCTTTGATTTAGTCATCGCAGACATTTGTAGGGTGAAGCCCATCAAAGGGACAGTTACCTAATGTGACTGTAGATGGCAGTTGTCTGCAATGGGACAATTGTCTTATTTTCCCAGTACAAAAAAGAAAGAATTAATTCTGGACCATGCTTTTCTTAATCTACTTTGGACATCTGCCTCAGTGTAATCTTCAACTCAACCAGAATGGTAGGGATTACACAGAGAGGCTAAAACCAGCTCAGGGCAAGAAGTCTACATTGCAGATGTCAACTTTGCTTGCATCCACACTGCTCTGACTGGAGCAATTTTCCACACGTACTGCATCTATCTCACAGGCTACCTTTAGACACCTTGTGGGCTGCCTACAGCCAGCATCCACCTCCTGCATTTGGATCCTGCAGGCACCAGAAGGTTTTCTGTGTCTAAGCCAGGTGCGGTTGTCTGCCAAGAGACAACACTGGGGGGATGTTTTTATGCTGACCAGAGGCTGATGAGTCAGATAGAGTGAATAAAGCAGTGAGCAAATTAAAGAATCTTAATTTCGCTTAACAAACTTGTGTGAGAGGGGCAATCAATTCCTGCTGCACATCAACACTCTGGAGGGTTTTAAAACAAATGGAGATTATCAAATAAATGTTTTAAGCTAGTTCTCAGGTAAAGTCCTCCAGATCAGGATCTGAGGCCAGTGATACTACCTTTCTCCTTGATTTCAGAAAAGTGCTGCTGAAACATGGATATTTGGGATGGATTTCATCTATCTAAAGGCATTGCCTGTTGTCTAGTCACTATTTCAAGGTGTATGGGTGACTAGTGCAGACTCAGACACCAAATTTTTAAATCTTTGCAGTTAAAGCAGCTAAATGCTATCTTAAATTTCTTGGTAGTTTGAAATATTTCCTAAAATTTTCTTACTCCATATTTTGATATTTTCCTCTTTTTCTGTCTTTCTCCTCTGTTCTATATATCAGAAAAAAAAAAAAGAAGATGAAAAAGAAGAGGAAATTTTTTTAAAAGCCATATTCTCCTTAACTAACCCTATGTAGATTTCTTTAGAAGACATACAAAGACAAAATAAGGAGATTAGATTATTGTGTAGCTTTAGCTCTGTTAAATTCAGCCTTCTGCAAAAGGTGTCTCAGTACACGGTGTGTCAGTGACTAATTCCACACCCAACATCCTCTGACTAACATAATCTTGGTTGCCTAATGTGACGACACAAACTTTTTTTCCTTATATATCAATCTGATATGAATAGCGAGTGGAATGTGGACTCTTTTTATCTGTGCTGGTTTCCAACCAGGAAGAGAACACTTAAGAAGAGTCAATATTTTCCCTACCTTGATGATCATATTTCTCCTAACCTTATTATATTGTTGTTATCCCCTTTGAAATGAACTAGATATAACAGGAGTAAGTTTAGCCAGAGGTTGGCTCTTTATTCTGCTTGATTGATTTTATGTACCTGATTCTATTCTGCTTCAAATCAGTTGTAACTCACCAACCCAATGCTTGATTTTTCCCTTTCACCAATAAAAAACAAATTGGTTTAAAAGCTTCTGGGACATAACTCAAACCCCTGAGTTTTTATGTCCTGGCATCTCTGCTGTTCTAGTGATGAAATATCACAGCCTAATTACGGCTACATATGCAGCATTGAAAATACAGGGACAAACTCAGATCATTTTAAACAAGACTTGCAGAGAATGATAACTGTTGTTTTTATTTCCACTTGTAAAATGCTTTATGAATATTAGGCTTTAGTAGCATTGTTTATATTTGGGAATTGCCTGGATTTGATAGTAAAATAGTGAAAGTGGAAAACAAGAGCACTGATACTATTTCTAAATCCCCAAAGGCCATCTTTTTGAGTCCTTGTTATTGCAGCAATGACATTATCAGATTAAAAACATTCATTGGGCCAAAAAAAATCACTAGCCTATTACTACACAATAAAGCCAATTACTACACATTTCAAGTTAAAATTACAACTGTAAATCCACGATTGAGTAGGCTCAGTCAATGAGCCAATGTTATTTCATTGTTTGTTTTTCTATTATTTATTAGTATTACTAATCAAAATATTTGTTATTGAATTATTTAGCTGATGTTATTTAACTTCAGGAAATATCCCTGAATAAGTTGTGGGTTTGGTTTTTTTTTTCATTTTGGTGTGAGGAGGACGCTTTCTTCTGATATTACAGAAAAGAAAATTACTTGCATATTATTATTTATTTTGTTTTATTAATTTTAAACAAAAACCTAGGAAATCTCAAGCTATTTGACCCACAGGAATTCAAACATAAATATTGTGTTAAATACAGGTCTGGAACTGTCTCAGGGATGGAGACACCTGAGTTCTATCCTTGGCTTTGCTTTTTACCTGGTGGGTCACTTTTAGAAAAAATATTCATTCTATTGTGGCCCTTCATCTTCAGACACTTTTTCTCAGAACATCTAGATTTTAGACAACTTGTTCTTTGGGACAAGAACCATCCCTTAATTTATGTTTTTATAGCACTTAGAACAAGTGACTTCAGTTTGGAGTTTCAAGGTGTTTCTGCAGTACAGCTAATAAATAATAATGGGACATAGCCTCAATCTAAGGGAAAATGCACATTGGCTCTGAGGTGACTGCATCTGAATGAAAAAAAAAAAAAAGGTAATTGTTCCCAGGTTTCTAATTTGGGCGTCGATCAGGATGTATTTTTGGGCTGCTCCCATAAACAGTTCAGAACAATCATGCAGGTGTCTGCCCTTCACATTAACTTCAAAATAAATATAGGCTGTTAATGTCAACCCAAGCCTTCTGAGGAAGGTTGAATAATGCAGTATCTGACTTTGAGTGTGCTCTAAGCAACTGCTTAAGGCTTCTAAATTGCAAAGTCATTCTTGACCTATATGTTCCGTGCCTCTCCTGAGATTCTCTGGGTGATGAAGCATTGAAGAAACATTGTATGCCAATGTTATTAACAAAACACCCACTGTCAAAACAATCAGCTGCAAATAATCCCACAAGCCTCTTCACCTCTAACGTGCAACAAGATACTCCCTATTACAGTAGAACTGACCTTTGCAAGAAATCTTCTTTTTCCTAATTTGGATTTCATTTCAAGGAAATTCCACATTTCATTCATTTTATTTTTGAGAAAAAAAATATCACTAGGTACTTGTTTTCTTACAAACCAGAGTAACCAACTTTTTACAACCTGGTGCACCTGAAGAACCCAGACAAAACTGGTGAGCTTTGCTCTAAACAAAGCCATCAGCAGGCACAGTAAGGGCAAGCCTGCCCTCAGGACCTTTTAGTGTAAGTGGATAAGGCAAAACAGAACGAGGTTGAAAGCAAAGGTGACACAAGGTCATCTGGACCCAGGTTCACCCACTTATTTAAAGACTTGAATCTGTTACGTCTCTGTGGTTCAGCTAAGTACCCAGGTGGCCACTACTGGCAACAAAGATCAAGGCCATACAGTCAATAAAAAGAATTAATGACAGACCAAATGTCAGTCTTTGGTTTAGATTGAACTGAATGGTTCTTCACTGATGGCATCAGTTATATCTTCACTGTCTATAATGAGATTATGACCAAGCTCACCTGAGAAATCCCACATGCAGACATTTGCATTTAAATCTAAATTCCTTCAATGTATCCATCTCAAAACCAACTGCAGACATTTATGATATTTCCCAATCTAAAAAACACTCCACTTGATTAAACAGCTTTTTATAAAACATCTTCAGTTTGTCTTACTTTTGCAACCTTTGAGTTAATCCCATTCTTCCAGTTTTGCATTAGAAAGTCTAAGGTTTGCAGAGAGAGTTCTCCTCCCTCTCCACTCTGCCCTGCTGAGACCATGCCTGGAATACTGTATCCAGTTTTGGGCTCCCCAGTTCAAGAGAGACAGGGTTCTACTGGAGAGAGTCCAGTGGAGAGC
>JANHFX010004050.1:28773-41882 GCA_027560015.1 Chloroceryle amazona
GTGGGAGACTGAGAAATCCTTCAGCAGGATAACTGCTACTTAGCAACAACCAGAACATCAGTGTGTTATCAGCACTATGCTCACACTGAACCCAAAACCCAGCACTGCAGCACCTACTAGGGAGAAAATAATTCTATCCCAGCCAAAACCAGGAGATGTGTTCAGAATGGTTTCATTTACAACACACCCTTTCCATAAATCTCATATTGGCTTCCAACAAAATTCAAATTGCTTTACAGTTGATGTATTCCTTTTATGATAGATGAAATGACCTTTTCAAAGAAAGAAATTAAATTGGTTTGAATCAAGTGCTATGGACAAATCCATGTTCTAATCCCCAAATTGTTTACATATTGATTGTTGAGTAATTTGTTCAGCTATTTCTCTGGGTGTTAAAGTTAGGATAGCTTGTCCTCTTTATAGCCATATTTTGAAGACAAATAGTATCTATGCCCTTTTGCAATACTCTAGGCTCTTACTCATTACTCATTACTTCTTCTGTGTAATCAACAATAATTCAGAAATTGTATCGAAATAAATAACTGCTAGATCCTGTGACCTGAATGCTTTTAATCTGTCCACATATCCTTTGATCTATATTTTCCTTATTCTGATTTTTAAAAAATGATTTAAATATTTCAACAATAGTTTTTCTTATGGTTACAGCTAAAAAGATCCTGAATATACTTTTTTTTCAGTGTCCTCATTTCTTTTTCTTCATTCTCCATCCAGTGTACCTGTGTTTTCTTTTAACCTTTCTTGCTTCTGGTGTTTCCTTGATTTTCTGTGCTTTCTGCTGGTTACAGCATTTCAGTTAAATCTCATGTGACTGTGCTGTAGTCTACTTCATCCTTTTAAGAGCCTTTTCAAATTTTTGAGCTGTTAATGTGTTTAGTGTACAGCTCAATTTGTTTCTTACTGTATCTCTTTTTCATTGCCCACCGTTGATGGTATCACACCTCTTCAGAACTGTATTATAGGCTTTAAAACTTCCAATTTTTCTTTGCATGGATTATTTTGTAAACTCATTAAATGCTTCTTCTTTTCTGCTTCCAGTGGATTCTAGGGGAGGCATACTCTGCTTGAATATTATTACTCTATCTCTTCTCTTTTTCCAGGTTGGGTATCCTGAACCAGTATTTCGAACTGGATTACTGAGTCAATGTGCTCATCCCTTTCTTCACCAGAAGGTTCACCTACAGCAGTCACCGTTCTCTAGTCAGGAAAACTGTAATCCTTTTCTCTGTGTCTACATATGTGCTATTACTGCTGTTCATACATATTCGAGACTTTGCCTTCATGCAGTAAGGCTGATAGGAACAACTGTCAAGCATCATAATCTTCTGCTTTCATTCCCAAAAAAATCAGTTGAAATATGAAAATTCTACATTTTCTTCTAAAAATTCTTCTGAGATGATTTAGAATCTGGTACATCTACTTTTTATGCTTCCTCTTTTATCTTAAACCTAGTAGCAGAGATGCAGTATTCCCTTCACTGTTAGCCTGACTATGCATTGTAGCTAGACTAGATGTGGGAAGGGGAATTTTAAACGTTATAGTGAATTCTGGAATTAATGTCCTTCTTAGAACAACTTAGGAGTCACATGAAATTGATTCTGAACTACGTAGACTGAAATCTTCCCTTTTAGGAATACATATGCCTTATCAATTAATGATCTGTTGTGCTCAGAGATGGAATTTCAGAGCCTTTTGCTTATCAAAAGTGTAGGTCAACCCCCATCCAGTGAGGAAATTCATTCCAGTCAGGACCTAGATGCTTTCAGGGAAATGGAAATAGTTAAAGCACTTAATGCAAACAGCATTTTTCATGTAAACTATAAGATATATAATGACTTTAGTGCTTGTGACAGAATACAGTGAAGAAATATGAAAATTTGTCTTCCAGGAGTGACACAGAGCAGTAACAATAGTTAGGTCTAATTTCTGTAATTTTTTCCCAAGAAACTGAATATGGCTTCTGGTATAATGCATGCAAAGTATACCCCCAAACCATATTGTCTGGTTCCTCTGCTCCTCCAATAAAAATTTGCTAAAGAAAGACTAACTTTGAATCTGGTTTGGTAAAACAGGCAATTACATTCAAGTTACATTAAGAACTGAATGTGTAGGAGTATGATAAGAAGATTTAATGACCTACAGCATGCAATTAAAAGGAGAAAAATAAAGGAACATCTCTACACTCTGTCTCTTTATTCTCAAAGGTTGTTACCCAAGAGTGCTTAATTCTGTCCCATGCCACTTACAAAGATAAATATTTGTTATCTTTGCATTCAATTTGACTAGCTTCCTCAGACGTGCAGAGAATAGCTCTTCACTTTTTACTCCCCGCACCTTTGATGCAAACTGCATGTCCCATAAAAGCCTGCACCTTCATTTGAGAGGAAAACATGATTTGACTCTTCACCACTTGTAGAAGGGATCATGAGGGTATTTTTGACTTTGCAGCTCTGTGAATGTCAATTATTTATTTATTTAACAATTTGTGGGAGAGACCCAGCTGCCCAAACATTTCAGTTGGTCTGAAATATGTGTAGCTTGCATGGGAAAGATCAGAGGGAGAGCCAGGGAAACCGTGCTACTGAAGAGCAGAAAGTGGAGTTCAAGCAAGATACACTACAGCATCTAAAAGAAAATTGAATCCCCTTGTCTACATGCCTCAGTCTTCCATGAAACACAGATTTTGGCAGATTTTCAGTGTTAGCAGTAACACCAACTCTATCTGCTGACAACTTTCACATCCATGAACCAAAAAATGGGACACTTTTCAAGTTCCTGTCCCATTTTCTGCACGTCTCCTTTGTAGCTCTGTCTTGAGGTAGAAGGAACATGGTTGAAAAAGGTTTGGTGTCATGTAGGTTGTCTCTGGTGTAAGCTTACATCCTAATTCTCTTTAGGGGGAAAAAAATAATAAAAAAAAAGAACACAGAAGGCGAAGGGAAAAGCATGATCAACCTTGACAGAACAAGGTAAAGCTCTAAAAATTACCCAGTTTTGTGTTAGTTCCCAGCCCCTTCAGTTAACTTGGCAGCAAATCTCTGAAAACTAACCCTCAGAAAGTGAGGTGATATTGAACTGACCTCTCAGCTTTTGTAGAGTAAAGCTTCAGGTGGCCTGATCTGGAAGGTGACCCCTTACGTGAAGCACTGTTATGGTAACAGTTCTCCGCTGCAGTTCAAGGCAGCCTCAGAGGCACCCTGAACAACAGTTTGGAAAAGAGGTTATTTTCAGGACCGTTTAAAATGGCCATTTGCGTATTTGAGATGTTTTAGTGCTCTTTAGCAGCTGTGTTTCCAGTCTGTCATTACGATCCTGGTTGTTCATGTCATGAATTTGCTTTCATTTCAATATTATCTTCTTAAACTCCTGTGATTTTCACACACGAAAGGCAATTGCTTTTACTACAGGAGAGCACTGAAAATCAAAAGAAAGCTCTTTGGTGTTATAATCCAAGATAAATGAGTGTATCTCCTACAGAAAATGTAATGGTCAGCTGATATAAAGTGGTAGGCAAAGCAGCATATTTCCTAGTTTTTATTTCAGAAATGACTGAATTATTTTGAATGGTTTTGTCTAGCAAAACACAGTCTTGAAATGTCACACTGAAGATCCCTGCGCAAACTGTAGGGAAAAAAAAATGTACTGTGAACTGAATTCTGCAAGGAGAAGCTTGTATGTTAGATAACCTTTATTCTGGAACTGCTTATATTTTCTTTTAAATAAAAATAAATTTTTAGTAGTGATTCCTTTTCTGGTGTTAACCAGTGCTTTTTTTTGGCCTTTTTTTATGTGAATCAGTGGTATGTGTTTATTTTACCTTATATGCCTAGGTAAATAAAAATGTTTTTGTTCTCTATGCTAATTAAATATGTTAGAATCCTACAATGTTCATATTCTTATGTTTAGAGACTTTCTTGAGAAGAATTTTTTTTTTTATTATTATTTAAATTTATGGCACATGCAGTTAATAGAAAATATTAATGTACTTCAGATTTACTGTACAGGAAATCATTACAAGAATTTAAAGGATTAAGTGTTTTCCTGATTTTGATTGTGTCAAATTGATTGATTCCTGCACTATTTTGAAATCTGCTAATAAATAAAGATGGATACAAAGACAAAGGGATGACTGCTTAGAGTGCTCCTGCAGGAAAAGGAGAAAAGCGAATACCTGTTCAATTCGAATCACCCCTTTTTCACAATGGAGAAAGAAAATTAAAAAGCGACAAGGTGTGAAACTGGACATTTTTCTTTTTTCCTGTACTACCTTTTGTGGCTAACCAGAGGATAATTATCCATTCCCAGTTTTGAGTTTATTTTAATTTCTGACCTGAAACAAAGAATACATTTCAAACATTCTGTGAAATTGCAGCTGACAGAGGAAAAGTGTTATCAAATACATGATCACATAGCTTTACAAATATGGATTGCTTGTAAAAGTAAAGTAACTGTAGTAATGAAAAGTGATTTACAGAGGTGCTACAAAAGCAGCTAATATTCTAGTTTCAAAGACTGGCATCTATTTCAAAATGTTGTGCTCCTAAAAACCTTGTTCTGTAGTGCTGTTTTTGGTTTGTGTTTTTTTTCTTTTTTTTTTCCAGATTTCTTTTATACTCTTTTTTTCTCACTCTGCAGAAGGTAATATATTAATGGCTTTCTTTGCTGTTCTTGTCTGTGTAAGCATTTAATAATTTCCAAGCACCTGAATTACTTAAGTGTGTTGCAGGGTAGGGATCTGTCTTTTACTGTTATTCATCACAGTCTGATAGGCTACTTACTTTTCATGGATATTCTTTGATTCAGCCTCTAATTTCTTTGTCAATTCTATTTCTTTTGTTCTCTTCCTGACAATTGCAGCTGGATAGTGCTCTACTGTATGTAGACTTTTTGTGTTTGTCTAGTCCACCTCAGGCAGAGGTGATCAGCGAAAATTTTCCTCTGAATTATAGGACTAGGCTTTGAGAGGGAATTGTCAACTCTCTGTATGTACTGATTGACATTTGAGGCTTATCCTCATCTTCCTGGCCATTATAGTCCTGAATCTGGTGATACTTACTGCCTTCTGTTAATGACAAATTTCCAGTTGATCCAGAATTCCCCCAAACTCCTCTGATTCTAATGCTGTAGTCCTAATCTGCCATCTGTATGTTTAGGTTATTAAATCACACTAGCATCATTTTCTCATTGCCATGCCACTTAACCTGAAGACTTAGTAATATGAATTCTTGTAAGTTTTAAGGATTAACCTACTTTTTACTCTTCTATCACATATGAATCCACAGATTTCCTAGTGTTTGACTCTAATAACAAAGTTGCCAAGACATAAATATTCCACTAGAGATATTTTTTAGGGTATTATGTTTTTCAGTCTACAAATAAGAATCTTTTACTTCATGTGTCCTACTTCCTTATTATTAGCCTTTTCCTATTTGAAAAGTGGCTGTTGTTATCCTGGATGTGAACTGACTCTGGATGCTTTGATGTATCACTATGAATTCCTGCTATCAGTTCTCTGACAGGCTTTATATCTCCTGTGAATGTTAGCAAATATGTCAGATACTGGAACAAGACAATTTCTGTCTTCCAACCCATCAAAGAATTGAAAAAATAAATGTATTTGATGAAATAACTTATCTTTAATTAAGTCTTTGATGTACAGCTTCAAGAATTCTAACAGGAGAATATTTGTGATTCAGTGTTAGTACCTTATTGTTATTCATTTGATTTTTAGAGAAGATACACCAAAAAGTACTCGCGCAAAAATAAGAAAAATAAATGAATCTGATTACTGCATGATTTTAGAACATTTTCTTCTCTCCATTGTTTCTTGAAACTCCCTCATGTACTACAGAACATGTGTCACATGTGTCAATCACCTTACTTTAAATTTAATGTCATATTGCACCGAAATGGAAGTTTCATACAAAAAAAGGTTGGATTATTTTATTAGTTCTTAAAGTTACTTGCTGTGCTTGAATTATATGACACTTCTACTGTGGACACTGAACAGGTTTTTTTTTTGCCTAAAAATTTGTGAAAAGAGGACATTTTAACTGAAAAATAGGAAACATCTGTAGACAGAAAATCATGAACTCACTTCTCACATGTAGTCACACTGTGAATTTCAGTGTAAGTATTAAGGAAACTTAGACACAGACAGCTATATACCATGGCTGAATTCTGCCATTGCTGACAGAATTTCAGAATGCTCTGAATTTGCTGGACAGCCCAGAAAAGTGCCGTAATTCCCACACCCTGTCTATCTTCTTTTTTTCAATTGACATCACAAAATTCTCATTATGGACTACTACTTATGTTTAGCATTTGATTTTCTCTTCAAGGTTTCCAGTCTGCTCTTTTATCTGCAACTAACTCCTCATCCCAATATGCCCTATACCAGAATTTCTGTTTAACTAGTGTCTGATTCACTCATCCATTTCCAAGGACAGAATTATCCACATGCCAGAACATATTTTGGATAACTTTTGAGAGTCCAGGCTGCTGATCACTACTCAGCCTAGTTTCTCCAAATCTCCATGGAAATTCCCATGGTAACTACCTGTAATTTTTCCAAATTCCTCCCATGGAAAAAAAGGGAATCCAGAGTAGGAAATGCTGATTAGTTTGCAGTTTTTTAAAGTCTTGGTTTGGTTAAAGTTAGGCTCTTGCAGCCTCTTGCCTCAATTTTATTGGATTCTCACAGTAGGAGTTAGGAAGAGGTGGAAGAAACACAGAGGTTCTAAGATAACTGGGTGACCCATTTATTTAAGTACAATGAGAATGTGAAGGTAGGTTGGAAGGTAATTGTAACTCCATTACTAACCAGAACTGGTTTTGTAAAACTGGTAAAAACTTATGCCTCTTTTTTCAGTCTTAAAGCACCCTACACTTTAAAATTTATTATCATAATTGCTGGCTCAAGGTACAAGAAAGACAGTAAAAATGAGACCAAAACCACCTAATCTAGTAGATGTGGTATAGAATATTGTTCTTAATAATTACTATTGCTTTAGCAGAAACAAGCCTTTCAAAAAATCAGATACTTGAAGAGCTAATATATTTTGGAGAGAGAAAAAAAACAGTAGAATGACTGAAATTAAACTCCACAGTTAAGTGCTGATCATGGCTTACAATAGTACTCACAGACACTGCAGGAAGAATATTCCCATCTGTTTTGCATCATGTACATCACACAACCAGGAAAGTAGAAAGAGAGAGAAATTTTCATGTCTGTGAAAGGAACTTCAATTGAATACCTGTCTTCATCAAGATTAATATAATTTTTGACACTTTCCAATTGGATACAAATGGAATGTCTAAATCTGCTTTATTAAGCAATAGAATGAAAACCTGATCATTTTCCTGAAGTCACATATAATCTGGTAGTTTTATTTTATAATAGTATTTTTTACTTCATAAACTCAATAGATATGGTTGCTATATAAAACTACATTTCTGACACCAGATTCCAGTGCATGTTAATCTCAAGAGTAAATTAGAGTTCTTACTGGAATTACTAAACTTTATTCTTACTCAGTACATGAATGTTTGAACCTAATAGCACCATTGTTTTTCTAGACAATTTGATTTCCTTTAATTTAATAGTATGCAATTTTCATTATCATTTGAAAGTAGAGGAAAATTTCAAAAACAAGCATCTGAACTTAATAAAAATGACCCTTAAAAAGTACTGTAACAAAATACATTAATGGTGCTCATGCCTGTCAAATCAGCTTTTTTTTTTTTTCTTTTTTTCAGAAATGTGTATAGTATAGCATTTCCAACAGCCACGTTTTCTTCATTTACCAGTCTTACTTCATATACGTTTTTTGATTTTATAAGGTTGCAGTATATATCCCCAGGGATTGATGAATAATTGTGAGGTATTTCTGTGTTTGTACATTGAAAATACTGAATTGATTGAGGTGTCTTTTTTAATTTATTTTGTTGCAATGCAGTCAACTGTTGTTTATAGTTGAGTACAATGAATTTACACAGTTCTAAGAAAATTGTGCTAAATATTGATCACATCATGTTTTCAATTAATAAAATACAGAAATTTAGTGACAGGCAGTAGGATTTCTGTTTGTGTTTTTTTGTGCTTGTTTGTTATGTTTTCTTTTTTGTTTGTTTTAATTTTACTGGATACAATTACTGTATTCAACACGGAAAACCAGTAGGAAAGCCAACACATCATTTAGTTCCACTTAGAATCCCAAATTATGTCTTAAAGGGCATAGAAGTAAGGCATCACTCCCTCTTTAAAGTAAGCATTTGAAGCTACTTGAGCATTGTGCTGTAAGACATCATCCAAGCCACAGGCACCAGAAATAGCCAGAGGTTGCTCAGGAAGGAGATGGAGAGTCACATAAAGCCTGATCATTTTGACAGGCAGAGAGCTTTGCCTGTTGGAGATGTTGAAAATGAAATGGTGCTGGTCAGGAAGTAAGACAGCTATCAATAAGCTATTAATTTTAAATGCAACATCTAAAATAAGCTTTGCCTTCAATCTTACATGGGGACAAAGAAAAGCTGAATCCAAATAATTTAATACTATCTCAGATTCACCCCCTTAAATACAGCAGGGAAAAAAGTAGCTCTACATGTGTGAATACAAGAGGATAATTACTTGAAATGTTACCACTTAATTTTATGACTTCTAAGAAAAAAGCTGCTGGTACCTTGGTGAGAAACAAAAAAAATAATCTAGATTTTTGAGTTGTGATGGCATTAGAAACTATCAACAAGTGAAAAACAAGAGACATGTTTTACTCTGATACTGAGTTAAAAGCATGTTTGAAAATACAATATGAAGTAATGATAATCTGGTTCTTCTAAAATCACATGTAAGATTACTAGAACAAATAGCTCAATTTCACTCAAAAGCCTCAGAAAGAATTCCATAAAATGATGTGTTTTCTTAGGTTTTCATAAAAGGTGCAAGAACTCTTAAAAAAAAAGCAAAATACCTTTGTGGGAAAAGAAGTGGCATATCTGAAACAGTGTTCCAGTGTTCACAAAGTCATTTTAACAAAATCAACCATAAAATGTGTATTTTCATTGTCTCTGCAATAAAGGAGAGCTCTCTGCAGGTTTTTAAAAATATATGAGGCTTGTTTTCCCTCTGAGTTATTACAGCTTTAAGTGAACATGGTACCAGTAATCAGCTACATTGGTGTCTTGGTGCTTGGGAACAGTGGGAATGGAGTGCAGCTTTTTCTTCTTGGGAACTTAAAGTGCTTCTGAAACAGCAGCAGAAGTTACAGGGTTTTGTTTGTTTTCTCCCCATTAAATGAATTACAGGGAAGAAGGAAGGAGAGGCATATTTTGTATGCAATATTTCTGTTTCTCTTTCAGAAACTGCAAAACAGATGCAGTCCTAAACAGACAAAATGCAGTGTGGATCCCAGATGATGTGGCTGAGGCTATTGGCTCCATCCTTGGAAACAGGCAAGGCCTAGCTGGACATGGCTCTGAGCAATCTGATCTAGTTGAAGATCTCCCTGCTTACTGCAAGGCAGGTTTTGAAAGGTCCCTCCAACCCAAACCATTCTATGATTCTGTGATTCTATTAGCACAAGTGAAGCAGATATGAGAGACAGTGATCCCAGGTCAGCAATCATCCGTGTATGACACCCATTCTGTAGCAATATTGTTGATAAAAATCTTGAAATTTAGGTCTCAGTCTCCAAACTGCTAAAACTTCAGTTATCAGCACAAGTTTGGCTTGCATGATTTCTTACACTTCTGTGATACAGAATTCCAGGAAAGTAGTTCAGAGTAATACCTATTTGGAGCACTGTCTTTATATCCTCTGGTAGTGGAAGTGTCTCATTATTTTCCTTAAAGGTTAACCTTGGCATCTGAAGCCCTGGGGAATATGTTTGCAGACATATCCCATCCACACCTGCAGTAGCCAGCTCTGTGCTGTGTCTGTCTGATGACCTGGAAAGATGGTACCTTACACTCCTCTCCCCTGTACACTGCTTTTGGACATTTTTCTTTGATCTATGCGGTACTGCACCTGGCACAATGAGACTCCCTGGGCATCTGGGCATCCAGAATATTCTGTCAAAATTAATAATAAAAAGTAATAGTAATAACAACTATTTTTATATATATGTTCCTTAGCATGACAAAGAAAACAAAAATCCATGACTACATGATCAAGCATATTTTAATCAAAAATAATTTTGATTAAATCTAAGTCTACTATTTTAAAAATCAAAGCCTATGTTTTTCACCAGACTTTTCAAGTGCAATGGAAAAAAGTTGTTCTGAAAAGAGAAATGTTACTAGAAAAAAGGTGCATCTACTTTGTTCAAATCTGTTTCTGAGCTGCTGACCCTGAGCAACTCTTAAAAATGATGGAAGCTGATGTAACTCCTTGTAATAAGCAGGGTAAATTTAAGTTCAGAAAAAGTTGAGAAATAGTGATAGCTCACTTTAGTGGTTACATCCTGAAAGGTGAAATCCAGTTTTGAAAAAAAACTACTTGCCATTTTGATGTTCGGATTCTGTAAAGATGAAGCTACAGAGAAAGAATGAAAACACTTTTTCTCCAGGTTCTGGTAGTCCAGCTGACAGCTTGGGAGACAGAGTGTGAGCACAATGAAAGTTTAACAAGAATTGTGAAGTACCCAGGGTCAGAGAAAAGAGACCAAAGAGTATGTCTAATGAAAATGTTGTCATTCTGTGAGGAGCTCCGAGCTGATGAAGTACTTCAGGTTGTGTGTGCAGCAGTGTCCTCAGAGGAGAAGCTCAGTCTGGAAGTGGAGGAAGAAGGACCTAATAAGACCAAGAACTGAAAAGAAAGCTAACTTGTGTCTTTCACCCCTTGTTAACATATGAATAATCTCCTAAAGCACATGGTCTACCTCTGTGGGTGGGAAGAGTCTTAAGAGGTCAGATGAGGCTGTACAGAATAAACCTGTCTGAATCAGAAAGGGACAGGAAAGTTCATTAAAAATATGGAGTTAGAAAGCCTTATAAAAAATGCAATGTGCTGTGAATCAAGTAATGATAGATTTGCTATTGGTGAACTTTGTTCAGTTAATTTTAAAGATGTCAACTAAGAGGTAGATACTGGTGTATTACAAACCTTACCTGGAGACCTCTTTAAAAAAAATTAGATGGATTCAAAAATAGCATTCACCTCGTGAATGTACGTGACCTTTAGAGATGTGTAAAGGTTGAACAAATCTAAAGGTGTCATTAAAATTAGTCATGTGGAGTGTTCACATACTTACCTTGTTAGCAGAACAGAGATACACATTTGTTCAGTTGAGTAAGGATAACATTCTAAAACGTACAAATGTGGGTATTAAGCTTCCATAAATGAAGGGGCAGGATCTATTATTTATTGACAAAGTTTCTGGTAATCACTGTTAGAATTAGTTTACTATCCATTAGAAATACAGTCTTCATAATTTTCACCTTTGAAGTGGTTCGTGGAAGATTCGGTTGCACTGGCCATAGAGAGACACAGGCTCTCAAGAGTGCTTAGATGACTGTCAAGATAGGAACCATATTTAGTTCTGGAGAAGTATGATATGTAACATAGGTATTTTTTATGATGTTCATAATGATTGTTGAGTGCATTATTGTGCTAAAGGAACTCAAGATGTTTAAGGCTGCAACAGTTGACACTATTTAATACTTAATATTTAATTTCAGTGCTCCAATCTGAAGTCATCAGTCTGTTGTCTGTCAGTTACAAATGGCAATCAGAATCTGACTTCAGACCTCAGCCCCTCTCTGATTACTTCTCTCCTGATTGTTCTACTGAAGTGCACTCATTATTTTCTCTTTAATAATTTTATGTATTTTTCTGTACTGTCTTTTTCAAGTATAGAATGTCTCTCTCCACCATTTGTTAATTTGTTTTCATTCATGTCTATGTTGTCTGAAAACTTGCTTGCTCATGGGGAAAAAAAATAATTAAAAATTACTTAAAAATATTCAAAAGGCCAATTAGTTTACTCAATCTCTCCTTTATTGAATAAAAAGGCAGAGATAAATAATGTCCAACAGTGTCAGTACAAAACTGGTTTAAGAGACAATCTCAGCCCTAATGAAATCATCAGTGGTTTCCATTGGCTTCAGTAACAACTAAAGGAGGAACTGAGTCCCTGATTACTGCTTCCTGTTGTGTTTCATGAACCACTCAGGCATTAATATCTTCAGGTCAGAGACAGAATTTTTGTCATCTGTGCTTTGACACATATTGAAGAAAAAAAATGTTAACAATAGAAAGTAATAACTAGTAAAAGCCAGTTTTGCCCATTAAGAACAGTGAATGACTGAAGATAAATGATGTGCAATGCATAGCTTTGAAGCATAAAAAATTGTTGTAATGCTCACATTTAATTATAATTTATCTACATTCATTTCTCTTTAGATACTTGACAAGCCACTGTTTCATTTTTCTAACACTCACTACAATATCATCTTTTTATTTCCTGCAATAATTTCATCACTTCACTTCAAAGCACATCTATTCCTTCTGGATTTAAGACAAATGTGTTTGTTGACTTTCAAGCTGTTAAAATTAGCCATAGTAGTGGATTAATATTCATTTGGAGTTATGACTCCATTCCATCTATCTGCTTCTAAGCATATACAGTCTAATGTATCGTCTGACTTTTATGTAAATAAATATGTCTCCTTCCTGCAGATTTTGATAGCAACTGCAGACCTTTTTGAACTTTGTGGAGCTTTTCACATGCAACAGCACAACTCAAAATCCTGAAGTAACTAATTCTTTTTTTCTTAGGGTTTTTTCCTTCCCTTTCTACTCTCTGATTACATAGATAGCAATTTTAAATATATTTATCAGAAACTTTCTGTAGCACAAACTGGATTCAAGTTTACTCTCCAACTCTTTCAAACTGTATTTCAGAGAGGGCCCTAGAAATCCTTCAAAAGCTCTAGTCTGCTAAAAGGTTGGGTTGTTTTCCTCCTCATCTTTTGCTTTCTCTGATGATGGCACATAAGTCTTTCACAAGGCCCTTTTTTCTTTTTTCTATTGTTCCTGTATGTCTCTAGTTCTGTATTTTTCCTGCCGTTTACCTCTCCTTCATAGCCCTGCC
>JANHFX010004050.1:50435-74572 GCA_027560015.1 Chloroceryle amazona
ACTCTTCTTGCTGGCCCACTCTTACAGCCTGCCCAGGTCTCTCTGTAAGACAGCTCATTCTTCTGATGTGTCTGCCTTGCCACCTAGTTTAAGGTCATCAGAGTGATCTTTCAAGTCTTTTCACTAAGCAGTGTTTTTCACTAGATATGGTAGTCAGGATCTTCATTTCATTAAAATGCCAGGCAGAAGTTACTGCACTTTTTTTTTTTTTTAAGTCTCAAGTTGGTAATGGATATGAATTAAAAGAGTAAATTTATAAATACTTTTTTTTTCTCTTTGTTCCCAAAAGAGTGGTAATAAAGTCAGTGATATTTCAGAAGCCAGTTACACTGCATGCTTGAGAGACACAGCTTGTGAGAGGGAGAGACATCTTTTGTGTCTGTATCTTTTCAGCCTATAGTTTCTCTGGCAATACTGTAAACAAAAATACTAGCTAGTGTTTTGTTGTTTGTTTTTTTTTTTTCGGTGATGATGATAGTTTTATATTAGGAACTGGACTTAGTCCTCAAGCAAATATCTGGTAGCAAAATTTTGTTTACTCATGGTCCATCTTCATTCTAGTGGGGCAATCACAGACGTCCTGAATAAAACTGACATACACCTGAATGATTCAGCTGAAAAGTGGTGATGTGACTACAAAAGGCAATTTGACTGAGCTTGCTATTTTGCCAGGTCAGTTGATTTTTAAGATAGTCAACACAAATCTCCAATCAATAGACAATCAGTCTCCAAAAGAGGTATTTCTAATTTTTTCAACAAACATTTGGCACTACCACAATATGAACATACTTAGGACCTTTGTAAAAACCTAAGTAAATGATCTCATATCACAACATAAAAAGGAACTCATATCACAACATAAAAAGGTGAAAGCAGCTAAGAACAAATACAGGGAAATAATAAACCTGACACGCTCTTGGAAAAGCAGCAGATGAACTCAGAAGAAAACAGTGTACTGAGCTAAGTCAAAGCAAGTTAGGCGAGATAAAATCAGGTTTGGGTTTTTTTGTTGTTGCTTGTAATTTGCTCCGTGACTTTTCATTTCCTAGATTCAGAGGATTGGATTGTCCCCAGGAGGTGTGTACATGGCTGGAAATGAAGTCAGAATATGAACCAATGTTCCTGAAACAAAAACTTGTCTTGTTCCAGAAAACCCTGAGGCCAAGTACTCAAGTGGAATCCAGGGAAAAAGAAAATCTCATAGCACTGTTTATCTGTACACAAACTTACTCTTCATGCCAGCAGTCACCAGCAGCAGGTTCATAGCGCTTGTATATGGTAACTGCTAGAGTTAGGGACAAGAGAGTTATTTTCTTTGTAATGAATGTAGCCTTTTTATTCAGCCTACAGATGAACAATTGATTGGCTTCAGTTCTGAAAATATCATCATTTTGTCTTTATCTTCAGAACCTGTGAGTAGGCTTAATGAAGCTGTATGATTACTCACAATGCATAAAGTAAAATATATTCTCCACTCTCTGAAGGAGTACAGACCTTGAGGTCACTGATTTCTCAACAACAGTGACACATACGATAAAAATTATAAAAGGGCCTCTGTACTTGGAACGGCCAAGCAGACTAGGACTCTTGAGTTTAAAAGATAAATGATTAAGAGGTCTGTTAAAGTCTGTGAAAGCATGACTGGCATGGAGAAGGTGTCAGTGGTTCACTCTTCTAACAGAAGGGCTAAAGGGCATTGGAGCTATGGGGAAGCAGGTTCAAACACATGATGTTTATGTAGTTAATCAGCAATACTTGCAGAATAGTATAAATGGTAGTGGCCTATTTGTGTTCAAGGTTAGAACAGACAAATTCATAGATAAATCCATAAAAGATTATTGAATACCTTAAAAACACCTCAGTCTCAAGAAGACTCTGGGATACAAATTGTGAGAAGTAGGATGCTTTTGGCAGTTAAGTACTGTGGTACATTAGAACTATCTTTATGCTTGCCTCTAGTCATTCGCTTGTGATTACTTGAAAGCAGGGTACTGGATTACACAGACCTTTGGTGTGCCCCATATATTTTTGTTCTCATTCTCCCAGTTAGGTCTTTGTTGGTTGTTGCTGCTGTGTGATTAGCTGTAGGAGTCTACTACTTCTATGATCACATGGTTATTTCCACACACCATCTGAATGACTGAAATTTTATATATAGGGGGATGTGCCTGTAGAAATGCTCTCAAATGACAACATACATCATGGCATAAATATGAGTAGGTATTGCTGAAGATACAAAAAGCACAATTATATATTTGCGCAAATGGAAACCTTTTATAAATTTTTGAATACCTGAACAAACAGGAAGGGATCAAAAAGTCATTCAGAATTAATATGCCACAAGTGTTTTCTTAGTGGAATTGTTTCCTTTGGTAACCCGTTTATATTCCCTAATGTAAGAATCAGAGCTATTGTCTT
The DNA here is from genome assembly GCA_027560015.1 of Chloroceryle amazona. Classification (NCBI taxonomy): domain Eukaryota; kingdom Metazoa; phylum Chordata; class Aves; order Coraciiformes; family Cerylidae; genus Chloroceryle; species Chloroceryle amazona. The sequence goes on from JANHFX010004050.1 coordinate 52,854, forward strand.
CATCCAGTGTGGAAAAAAAAATAGACATTTCAGAATTTTTTATAATCATGTCTAAAATCATCTGATACTTTGATTTTGAAAGGACTGGCTACTTTGTCTAAAAGAAGGGTTCAAGAGTGACGCTGTGATTCACACACATGAACTTTAGGCTTCATTTATCAAAAAAACTCATTTATCAAGAAATTATATATTTTTTTTAACAACAAGTGAGTCCAACATCTGGCTCTGTATACTAGAGAGGTTCCACTTCCATTCTTCCAAGTATCCAGTAATAGTATAGTCCATTTAACAAACTCTCAGGTGATACCTTTATGCTTTCTCCCACATCTTTCTGAAGTTCTAAATTTTTGCATACAGTTATCCAAGGATATTTTAAGGTTTCCTTTTATCATGCACCTCTGTATTTGTACTTGCAAAACATTTGGTAATTAGCAGGTACACTGTGATGGACACATAGCAGTCAAAATTTATGATTCCTTGATAACTTGATTACCATCTACTGCTTTGTATCTAACAGCTTTTAGTTTTGGTGAGGTTTTTTTTTAGGGGGTGGGTAGGTACGTTATTTTTTTCTTTTTGTAATAGAAACTTTTTTTTTACATGCATAATAGGACAGAAATTAGGAGTTATTAGTTATTACTTCTTTTTTTTGTTTGTTTTCCCTGACCTATCCCAGGTCAGGGAAATGGTATGATTCACAACACTGGAACAACCCACATGTAAGGATTGCTCTGTGCTCTGGACCAGGAAAGCAGTTAATCATTAATTTGCACAAAGAATCATGAGAATCCTGTATTTAATTTGCTGAATGCTTGTCAAGCTTAATCTATCTGGAACAAAATATTTGTGATTCAATGGAGCTATATTTTTGACAAAAAACATCTAGCTCCTTTTTTTCCCAGAAGCATACCTGCTAAAATGTGCTGAAAAAAAGCATCCTCAGGACATTGACTCTTAAAATGCACCTGAACACCCTGTAGGAACTAAAAACAGTTACTATGGGTCTTTCATTACCAATATAGGATAAAGAAGAAAAATAAGGCATGGATTTTCTTCTGAAAAGCATGTAATTCATTATTTATGGAACAATGCTTCCTGACTGCTGTACCTCTGCACAATGCTATAGAATAGCATTATTCATCATTTCCACCAAAACATTTGTATTGAATACCACAGGGAGTCTGGCTGCTTATCTGTGGCAGGAAAAAAATATTAGGCATACTATGCAGCGTAACTTTAAAACAAGTTGTTTCCAATATGCGAGTTCATAAAAGTCTAATTGTTTTTCTTCTTTTCCACTGTGAGCTTTCTGTCAAATGGCAGTTTAGAATATCTTCATTATGAACTATGTTACTACTGTTTTTGGATGATTGTTGACTTTAGCAACAGACAGATACATGCAGTAGGACAGTGTTGTGACCCAAAAGACACAGAAAATTGTGTGCAAATCAGAATGTATACATTTTATTTTAATGATATTTTTATGAGTGCAAAAATATTTGGAAAACAGCTGTACCTATGATTACATTAGCAGCCTAATTTCCCAGTTTTTTAATTTCCACAATTTTCCACGGATTTATATGACAAGGATATAGAATAAACACATCTATTCCTATGACATATAAATGAGATTTAAGTACCTCATTTTTGGCAGCCAGGGTCAGACATTTAACTGGACACATGTCATGTCTTCATTGTTACTATAACAATATGCCTTATCAGAAAATCCATCCTTTCTTTCGGTAATGTCCAAAATGTGTGCAAAATATGCAACATATGCTTTACAAAATTATATCCATCATATTTTGAAAAATAACCACATCCTTTAAAGATTTTTGTGTTTTTACTTAGTGTTTTAATACGGTGCTTAAATGAATAGATGACCATAAAGATCATTAATACCAATATTATCAACCAATAGCTTATTGACGGTAAGTATACTGGTTTGACCAGCTACTACAATGTTAATATAAGAATGAAGTGTGAATCAAATATTGTTTTGAAAACTATAAAGAATATATAAGACTGGCACTGGAAAATATCAATTGCAATGAATAATGAATACTGTACTAATTATGGAACGTGTATACCTAATTAGTAGAATATATATCTGAGTGTAGAGGGGAAGGAGGAAAAAGTATTTAGCTATTCTAAATGAGATCAACATTTCAATTATTCTAAAACTATTCTATCCAGGGTCCTATTTTCTTCACTTATAACCTCTTACAGCACTTTGCAAAGATATAAAATTATTAGCAAAGTGTATGGGTAAAATCATGTCTAGCATGAGTACATAGTGGCTGTTAGCGACCCATATTTAGTCAGAAAATTAACGTACTGAGAGTCAGTACTCAATTTTTCATTAGTTACATATAAGTAGCAAAATGCTCACATATCTAAGCTGACAACTGCTGTAGAACAGTATAGTTTTTTGTTTATTTACATTTGTTTGTTTTTAAGCTGTTAAGTCTTTCTGGAAAGAAGACCTTAATTGTTTTCTCTGGGGTGATATTGGAGGCTGATGTATGATGCACATTTTGTGCCAAATTCACTTTTCACATGAGAAAAACTAAAAGACTGGTGTAATTACAAGTGGACTCTTGAATAAAGGGTCATAATTGTGGAAAATATGTGAAAAAAAATGTTATGTAAACATTCTAGCAAAACTGCAAGCTTCATTTCATACAATGCTGAACAGAGTTTCTGATACTTTGCATCTTCTCAGCACTTTACTGAGTGCTAATGATCACATAATAAACATAGCGGTTCTGATTTCCTACAGTGTTGTTTCAGTTGCATGGAATCCAATTTATCCTTGTGTGATCAATCAATGGAATAATGTAAGCATAAACTCTATCAGTCTAGTGATAAATTACGACATATGAGATGCCTGGAGAATTTCCATGTAAGGGAACTGTACTGCCTGTCCTTGCTTGTTCTTTCTGTCAAGTGAATATACACATGCTTTAACTATATACATGATGCACATGGCACTAATAAACAATCTAATCAATCAATGACAACTTCTGATCAGTTGGTAATTCTTGTGTAATTTGATTACATATATGTGAGATCTTAAAAAAAAAAACCAAGGAATCAAAATTCATGATTGTATATGAGAGACAAATACTCTTACAATAATGGATTTCATTTTTTTTGACTTCCAGTGATGTTATTTTCTTAATCAAATTGGCAATAGTTCATTGAATTTACTGTTAAATACTATATTTCATGCTCTGTTTAGTCTTCAGAGTTGCAGATTTTTGGCATTATTCAGAATGATTTAGTAAACATCTGTAAATCATGTTACTTGCCCTGCAGTGTTTGTGCTAGTAAAAACTTTCTCCCTTGTGCCATGCATATGTGAACATTTCTCTGAGACAGAACAGCCCTTTTCCACAAAGATGGCCATAACTATTGCCATAGCTGTTCCTCAGCTGGTGTTTCTAGGACATCAGGGACAAGCTTAGCAGGAGGTTCTGGGCTACTGCAAGGGGATGTACTTGACCGGTACTAGTTCATATGCAAAGTTTACTTTGGTGTGTAATGGTTAGGACTTGCAAGAGTCATGGAAGATATAGTTTACTTCAGAGCACTGAAAAATGTGATTTCTCCATCTTCATAATCCTTCCCTTGGTACACTCCACTCACGTTACTCCCTTATCCTTTTGCTTGCTAGGTTACTGGCATTTCCAATTTCCCCCTTTGTGTAGAAGAAATCATTGCCCTATCCTTTCCATCTAAGAGTCTTTTTGTCAGTTAATTCTAAGGAAATATTCATTAAACCCAAGGTTGGTCCTAACTGAAAGCTTACAAATTGGTAATAATGCATACATAGTGTATTTATATTCAGTGCTATACTTATGAAGCAGCTTACTTTAACCGGTAATTCTTGTATGTAACACTTGCATTGATACATGAGGAATTTAACTTTGCCTTACCCTCTCAGATGTAAAGTTATACAGAAAAATAGCAGAGCAGATTTCAGGATATATCTCTGCATTCTTCAGTGAGGCTGATGACTTTCTTCAGCACCATATCAATTGTTTTGCATTAGATTTCTTTTTTTTCTTTTTTTTTCTTAAGAGCTTTATAGGTAAAGAAACATAAAGAACCTAGTGGAAACTGCTGTTCTTCAAAAAACCTTTGTATTTCTATTTGGAATGGGGATACAAGCTCTAGGCCATTTGTCTTAGCATGAGTGTATGTTTTTTACAAATTAGGCTTTGTAGAATTAATGCAACTAAAATATGAGTTTCTTCTAGCAAATGGAAACCAATGAATGAATCTATGTGTGACATTATGAGATGAATAAATGCTTGGAAAATGAAAACATATTCTGACTTGAATATGGATAAGAAATATATTTCAAATGATATGGTGAAATTTATCAGGTACTTGCATCATGTTTGCTTGATAGACTCTGACCCTGAGGTTAAACTAGGAAAGTATTTTGCTGTTGGAAATAACACCCAAATAATTCTGAAACCTGTATTATGAGCATTGTGAAATGCTCATATTGTAGCAGAAATGATTAAAGTGATTTACATTTATATAGCTTCTACATCGAGAAAGTGCCTCCAGAGCTTTATAAACTGAATGCAGAGATCAGTGCAATAGAAATGGGAAGTGTTTGTCTCCGAGATATTTTAATACTACACAACAACAGTGTGTGAAACTTTGGACAGAATATGGTGATTATTTCATCAAAAGTTGAGGAAGAAGTCACTTGATGAGGAGAATTATGCTAAAACATGAATTCCTAAGAATCAGTGCCATGGAATACTTAAGAACTCAAGAAATAGAGTGTATACATAATTGAAAAGTCTGAACAACACTCATCTTAGGAATTAGTTTAGGACAGACACTTGTGAAGTACAGCTACTTTCCCAATGAAGGCAGTGGCTCTCCTTCCTCTGTTTCTCTTTCTGCTTTCAAAACCTGTATATTCCTTTGAAGTCTGCATCTGGATGACAAGGCATTTTGACTCTACTGAGCAGAATCAGAGAATCACAGAATGGTAGGGGTTAGAAGGGACCTCTGGAGATCATCTTATCCAACCTCCTTGCTAAAGCAGGTTTAACATGGGGAAGAATTTCTTTATTGTAAGAGCTGTAGAGCATTGGAATAGACTCCCCAGAGAGATTGTGGAGTCTCCTTCTCTGGAGACTTTCAAGATCTGTCTGGATGCATTTCCATGTGATCTCCTCTAGTTTTGTTCTGCTTTGCAGTGGGGTTGGACTTGATGATATTCGGACGTCCCTTCCAACCCCTAACACTCTGTAATTCTTTGATGCTGTGATTCAGCCAGATAATGTTTCCCAGGTTTGTGTGCAGGTAGGTTTTGAAAGTCTCCAGGGAAGGGGTGTCCTCTACCTCTCTGAGCAGCCTGTTCCAGTGTAAAGTTTTTCCTCATGTTGAGATGGAACAGTGAAAGATGAGGAAACCCTGGTTTCAAATGGAATGTTAAGCTTCCTAGCACTACATATGTTTAAAAACTGTACATCTGTGATCCAAATTCCCAGCTGTAGCCAAGGAAAGATCAATGCTGCTGTGGAAGAAAAGATTAAAAGAGCTGTTTAAAGATACCTCTGTTTGCCTAACTGTCACACAGCTTCAGCTAGTCCCCAAGACAGGAAACAGACTTCACTCTTTTGCTAACGATGAGGAAACATCGTAAGCAAAAAAAGTAAGCAAGGGAAAACCACTCCTGACTTTTTGCTGGAACATTTTTACCTAGGCTAATTCTCTGACATAATTTAGATCAGTCTTGGAACTCATGATTTAACAAGAAACCTGTATATGCTCTTGCAAAGTCTAACCTTGTAACAAAAAATTCAAACTAAATTCCCTCAGTAACTCCTCTTGCAGTATACCTCAGAGTTGTAGACTTCTTCAACTGACTAACAGAATTATTCTGATTTTAATGCACCATTGTTTATTTTTGTTGTTGTTGTTGGTTTGTTTTGCTTTGCTTTGCTTTCTTTTAAACATACCACAAGCAATGTTAGCTAAACATGTGTAACAATCTTTTAAGAGTCTTTTAGGAGACTGTTTGTACAGAGCCTTCCTGAAGTTTGCGTAAACTTGTCAATGTCACTGTTGTCAGCTTTCATCATTCTTCAGTGATTTTCATCATGCTCCTTAAGCAGAGTTTCCCTTTTCAAATTCACATGTCTTCTAGTTATTCAGTATCTGTTTTGTTCACCTTCCTTATCACAGAGACCTTAACTGTGGAAGTAGCACATCCTTAACTTTCTGTTTCATTTACTATTTTCTTTTGAGTATGGGCATTATATTAGGTCTTTTGTACTTTGAAGTCCAAATTGTCTCCTGTTTTTTCTTATTTTTCAGGAATCTGGGGAAGTGAAAAACAGGCAATGGGTCAGTAGAATTCACAACCCCTCTACTGTTACTGCTCAGGTCAGTTGTATATGTCTCTGCTCCTAGAATCATTATGAAAATACTGCACATATTCAGTGTGATGTTAATTATTACTGAAATAGGTCAGAAGCATATCTCGCAAGGAGTCAGACAACATCAGGATACTGATTTCCTGAAAGAAAAGATGGGAACTACAGTGTGTTCCCATACATCCCATGGTATAGATGACCAGGTTGTGGAGTCTCTCCACTGCAGGAAACTGTTTCTAGGAGGCCCAACAGTAAAAACTGCATAGTTTAAAAAAAAAAAAATCTAACACTGTACATTCTCTCTGAATTTGGCTTATATTTTTGTATTGTATGTTAAGTCAGCTGACTTCCTTTCAGACAATGGCCTTTCTTAAATTGATCTCCATAACACAATACATATCTTGTAGATACTTTTGGACAAGTAGTTAATTTTGAAATTTGACAAGGTAGAGATAAAGTAAATTTTAATTATTGTACCACCTGCCTCTCTCAGTTGACTTTTAATGGCTTGTTAACTATTGTTTTAAAATTGGTTATATTTTCTCCATTTCTAAGTGCAGGACATACCTAATGAACAGTCAGAATTTGTGGTCTTCAGAGAAGATTTAGACTTAATACACAAGGAAGTGTTTGTCAGCTTCCATAGTCTAGTACAAAATCTCACTGTGGACTCTCCAGAAAAATATAAAAGATGTTCTTATGATTATAGCCCCAGAAATATGTCTTCAGTTCACCATTTATAGATTTTCTGCTTGATATAGACAAGTGATTAACTTCTCTGCTATTCAATCTTCCTTTTCTAAAATTAGGATAATATTTTTCTGTCTCTATAGGATGATAGACACCACTGGTCGATGGCTGAAGCTTCCTTTGTGTAACAACGCTAGTGGTGGTATAAATAATGCAGAGAGAAAAAGCTGATATGATTACAAATTGTATGCAAGCCTTAGAGAGGCAGTGTAGATGTAGTGGATGCATTGATGGTGTGGAAGAATACAATCTACTAATTCACTCTTCTTATAAAAGGATTTGAACTTTCCTCTCAGTGCAGCATGGAGCATCTACTTCCTAAGCCCAGTCTGCCTTCCTCTAACATGGGGATTCTGAAAGCTTAGCTCAGGATGGCTGCAGTTGCTTTCAGTTAGGAAAACCGGTAACCCTTCAAAAGCTACTGTTCAATTGATACAACTGGGACTTGAGTAGTAGAATTAAAGAATTAAAGTTTATCAGAAAAGAAAAATAATAGTAAAGAAATGCTACTGCGTATGGCATATTATTGAATTTAGGCTATATTCTGCTATTGCTAAAACAGATTTATAGGTGTTACAGTCTTATTATTAGTGAAGGCCTGACTTCTAGAACTTATATAGAAATTAAAGAAATTCCACTGAAACCTCAGGATAAGACTATGATATTCAAAGCAACGCTCAGCTGAGACACTCAAGCTAGTGCAGTCCACAGAGTGCTGTGGTATCAATTATTAAGGCAAATTTAAACAGCTGAGGCAACATGTCTATTCCTAACATATAACATAGCTTTAAAGCATAAAGAAGTATTTTCTGAATGGTAGAAAATCCACCTTAAAATATCTAGTTTGGCTAAGTAAGTTCTTTTTACATTTTTGGTCTTGGCTTAGAGTCAAAAGAATGAATGTTTCTTCTAGAGTTGAATAAATTAGGAATTATGTACTTGCATCTATGAAATGGATTAAAAAATGCCTTAAATTTTGCAAATTAACAGAAATACTTGGGCTGTTTATATCAATGAGGAGGGACTATACTAAAAAGAAAGAAATAGAAACAGAGTATGACTAAATGAATGTTTGGGCTTTGAATATGTTTGATGCTACATGAGCAGAGATTTATTTATTTATTTTTACTTTCCAGTATGAGAAAATGAAACAAATTGCTCTTATGCATGACAGCTAGGTAAGTGATTCTGCAAGATAGGTCATGATCTCTTCATATATAGTGACTTTCTTAACATAACATCTTCATTATTTATGGCTGGCATCACCTAATACATTATTTTTGACATTAAAAGATGACTTCTATACCATCCTTAAATTTTGTGAGCTATTTTCTTCTTTATCCAGACTTCAGATCTTGATTCATCCAGGCTTTAGAGAACTAGGAACAAAGAGAACAGAAAGTTGGAGAGAGAAAAAAAAAAAAGTAGGCTAAATAAATCATTCTATTGATCTGATGTTTTAGAGGTGGCAAAAGTGTAGCACTTGAATAGCTAAAAGGCAGGGTTCTATTTCTTTCTTTTTATAAAGCATGTTGCTGCTCCACCTTCCCTGCATTTATTTATTCTCATGCCAAACAGTAACCAGCTGATTATGAACATTTTCAACTTTTTAGAACATTCCTGCAAAGTTTGTGAGCAGAAGGCTAAGAATATTTTGTTTTGTACATCACCTTCTGCTCTGAACTAGTTAATGGACAATGATGAAAATCAATCAGCCCCTTAAAACACGCCAAATTCAGCCTGTCTGTCTATAGCAAGTGCTGATTAAATAGCTAAGGAACACTAAGTAATGAAGCAGAAGAGGAGCTAGATGTACTGTGGATACCCAGTAATGATTACATATAGTATTACTGATCAACTGTATAATATTACTGTGATTTCAATGGGCTATTAGGACATCAAAGGACACAGGACCAATATATAATCCAACATTTTTCTGCAAGCCATGCTTTGTACAAGGATTGCAGTAATATTTCCATGGCACCATAGGAAGTCATTCTGATCACACAGAATATAGATTTTGTGCAGAAAGTAGGCTTGAAAAGCTGTTCAGGTTATGATAACATATTAATCTTGTAATTTCATTTCTTCCAGCTCTCTGTTTTCATTAATTTTGGTCTTAATTTTTTTTGTACATGTTTTGTAAATTACACATTAGAATTTTTTTTTTGAAAGCTAATTATAGGAATTTTTGTTATAATGTTGATTATGAAACTTTTTCTAAATTGTCACTAAATTCAAGTTTATGTACACAAAAATCTTCCCACAGATCCAACCTGATGTCAGAGAAATCATGTTCTAGTAAGAACTGTGAAATGTAAGATAATGTAGTTCTACAGAACCAAAAGGATTCACAAAGCAGCTCAGCTGGATACTGAAACTTTCCCTTTTAATGCTGTAGATTCTGAGTACTTTAACGATGTCACAGCTTGTGCCTCCCTGATGAAGAGTAAAAGGCAGGTTAAAGCAAGGTCGAGCAGTTTTGAGATTTAGTCAGTGACATATTGTTAAAAACAGTACACAGTGTCCATGGGAAGACTTGTGATGAGTGGATGAGGGAAGGTGCTTCATAACCTGGCAGGATGTTGAAGAAAGAGCTTGCCATAAGTTTCTAAAGATATCTATGGCACAAAAAAAAAAGCATAGTGTGCATTTTACTTTGCCAATTTCACTGTCGTTGATGGCCACCATCATTGTGTCTACTCTTTGGCAGCCTTAATGGATCCATCACAAATTATGCATATAACTGTTGCTTCTTGGTTTCCCTGAAGCAATCTCAGAAAAACAGTGTCATGGTATTTTGTAGACAGTATAATAGCTTCAAATGCTACATGAATATATCTGTCAGGTATCTTTCAAAAGCATATTACATTTTGTAGAAAGTTGTGATTAGTTAGAGATGTAAAATTCACATCAAAAGTATGATCTCAGCGTGGAGGCTTTTTTGTTTAGAATCTCTGCATAATTAGAGGTTAAGAACAGTTGCACTAAAATAACACTTTACACTTTCCTTAGTATGTTATTCCTGGAAGTGACAGAATTCTTTTTGTGTTGGTACATAAGAACTTAATCTTGAAAACCAAATTAATTAAGACTACATAGACATTTTTATTTTTATTCTGCACTTATAGTTGCTATTTTTAAAAAAAGAAAGATAAAATACTAATAACACAATTTTATTCCCTTCTAGAATATGGTCTCATGATTAGCAAAAAAAAAATAAATAAATGTTTCTAATTCTTCACCATGCTTTGTGAGAAATCTTGTGAAAAATCTCAGGGAATATTTGTCTGAGTTTGACCTACAACATGAAGGGAAAACCACAGGGTATTCAGAAAGCAAAATTTAAAATCTAGGCTTGAACAAGTATTTACTGTTCTTAGCAGATCAAGCAGCAGCAAACTTGACATTTAATTTTCCTTTGAACAAGGAAAGTCAGTATCAAGCTTGCTTGCTTTCTTTTACTTGGAAGGCTGGAAACTTAGCTTAAGCTCCTTGACTTCAGAATATGAAATTACCTAAGATCCTAAAATTGCCAAGGAAAAAAGCAAGGTCCTTCTCTCCTGTATTTATGTTTTGTCTAACTTTCCAGATTTAATCACTCTAGAATTTAAAGGAACATTAAACTTTACAGTCAAAATAATACCTCATTCTAATCAGAACATTATGAAAAATGAGATTTGAGCAACACTAATAAATCCTACTGTGCTAAATGTACAGTGAAGGAAGTGTAATAGCAATTATTTTTATTCTAAATGTGCAGGTGGTTTATTTGAACATTGAGTTCATAACAGCAGTTTATTTCCTATAAAAAAGGTCACAGTTTATATGAAAAAGACAAAAGGCCTACTTGCAATCTCATTTATATAAGCACAAATAACAAGCTGTGACTCATGGGTTCCACTGATCTGGGAGCACAAACTACCTATTCACTGAGTTTTGTTTATGTTTGTCTGCAGTCACTCTGATGTGTATTGGTATGTGTGACAGAGAAGTTTCTGAGATTCATGAATAGTTGACCTGAGAGTCAAGAATTCTGATCCTGCCTGTGATTCTGGTAGTGGCTTTTTTTGACAAGTCACCCTCTTACCCTGTCTTAGGGTTTCTTCTGCCGTCCTTTCTAATTTATTCAGAAAGGAATCACCTCTGTATCTCTGTTGTATCTAAGGCAGACACAATCTTTGCCTTTTCAGGCTACAGCATCAAAGTACTGTTAATTTTAAATGAATAACAATTATGATAGGTTTTATGTTTTTATTTTAAAATGCTATTAATCTTCATAATTTTCTGGCATGTGCTTTTTAACAGCATGGAATCTGGAACCTCTGTAGGAAACTGTTGGGGTTTTTGTCTGATTTCTTTTTTGTTTATTTATAAGGAAAGATTCCTTCTTCTGAGGAGCTTGTAACACAGAAAATCTTTAAGTTTTTTATCAATTGGAGCTAACACTCAATATTTCATCCCTAACATTTATGTTATTTATGTGTTTCATTATGAGATTATTACCTGCTATCATGTCACATACAGTTGTTCCTCTAGTTAGTGTTAATAGAAGTGGAAATTTCACTTCATACTAAAGCTAAGGTGTAGTTAAAAGGCAAAATTTGGTGCATTTTATATTTATGCCTCTCGATAGGTCTCAACATTTTTATTGGACTGTCATCTGATGTAACAGAAAGAACAACACAGTTTATTCAGACCACAAATAAACAAAATCTCAGAGTAAAAGCTATAAAAACTGTCTTCAGGATGAAATGCAGACACATAAAGAGAAAGAACCACTGTAAATGGCAAAGGAGAATTTTTTTTTTCCCCTGTTGAAAAGAAGGTATATATTTCTTAATGATGAGAGGAACAAAAAAATGTCTTCTACATAGTTAGTCTTCATTTTCCATAAATAACCTGGCAAGAGAAAGGTATTGCAACTAAACAGGTAATTACGCAATGTTGCATTTGGAAATAAACCATAGTTTAGGGGATACTAATTCATTTCAAACATTGAAGTTCACATTGAGGCAGAAGATGCAGATAAATTAACAAAAGTAGTGTTCTCTGTTACCATTACTAGGCTACTGCAAGTCTGCAAACAAGTATTTCCAAGACAGTCCGGTTATCACTACCCTGTTCCATAGAGCATCTTCAGTTAATCTCATTCCTTCATCTTATGTACAGTCCAGCTGGATCCAGACACAGGAGAAAGAAAATATCTTCAGTGCTGCTAAGCTAAAATGATAAAAGAAGCAATTCTATATTGTTGAACATTCATGTTGCTCTTCTCCATAATTTTTCTGTTTCTGCTATTTTTATTTTCAGATTAGATGACAATTCAAAGGAAGAGTTTAGGGATTTATGTAGTGGCATAATGACATATTTTGTTCAGTTCTTTAATTATTAATATATTTTGTGTGTATCTACTGATCATTGAGATGACATTTTCCTAGAATTATCTATTTAAAGTCCATGATCTATTTCACTAGTAGCAATAGGTGATTCAGATCCCTTCACTGTGTATGAGGAATTTGGATTTTGTCTATGTAATCAATCCTTTATTATCAACATTGAATTTAATTCTCTGCTTATTACACAGTCAGAAACCTAAAATCCCTCTGCTTCTATTTTGCTGATGGTGGTAACCAGCAATTTCTCTCCATTGTGTTGTAAAGTAACAGATTTGGAACTTCTTGTGACATAACCAAGAAATAAAAATTCAGAGCCGAGTAACAAGAGAGAGACTATTAGAATGATCAGAACATAGAAGACATGTAGGAGAAGACTAGCAGGACCTGGTTTGCTTAGTCTGCAAAGCAAGAATTAATAGAAAAATTGGTGTGTTTTTCTTAAATGTGAAATAAAATAATAACAGGCTTTTCAAGATGGAGCATATTTTCAAGAAATTATTTGTGTTATTGCATCACCGAGGTAGCAGTCTATTTTCATTTTTGTGTCCTATACACTTAAAGATTTTTAAATTTGGTTAGGTTTTTTTGTTTGGTTGGTTTTGGTTTTGTGTGTGTGTGTTTTTTTAAAGAGGTTCTCTGTAACAGCTATGAGGAAGTCTATAATTTTCGGAAATAATATACAGGAAATAGAGACAGCTAATTATAGGTTCTGTCAATTTAGATCAAAATTGAACCCTGTGCAATGAGCTTCAGTGTGGAGAGGGACTGATTTGTGTCACAATCAGAGCTTCTGGTGAATACTCTCCTTTGTTGTCATGTCTCTGGTCTCTCTGTTTTAACTTCCCATTTGTCACTTGTGTATATGTCAACTTCTGCTCTGAAATGCAAGAAAGGCTGGAGCTTGCTACTTCTGGTTCAGGGGCCTTATATAAATATAGAGCATTATTCCTTAAAAGAGGTTTGTATCAGAATGTGCAGTACATAGAATCACTTTCCTTTGTAGAGATTTGTTATATTTTTTTTTGAATTAAACAAAGGAGACAAGCTCAAATATGACACATATTTGTGCAGTGTCAGATTAAGAAATATTTCTTCTTAGTTCTTTATTTTGAAAATAAAGATTCCTGCTTTTTAAGTCATCTCCTGCTCAACATTTTCCCAAAAAATGTATCAAAGCATTAGCAAATAATTTCTCACAGTAGTTTTAATTCTCAAAAGTGCAGAAACAAGTCCCTGAAAATTAAGCCATTTTAATGACATAGGAAACTATTAACATTGCTTGTGTGTGTCAGATAGGAAAATTAAATATGAATGTTTATTTCTGAGAAGAAATTGGATCAAAGGAAGTGTTTTCCATGTTATATCTTGTATTTTTTTCTCCTGTAAAAAGCATCACATGCAAACTGAATACTCTCTTAATGCTCTAAATCATACTCTGGTAGGATGCTACCTTCTATTGAACATATAACTGTCTTTTCTATGTAAATAAAGTGTTAAAGGTTGACTGTTAAGGGAAGGAAGATGATTCTTACTCTGTCTCTTATAAAGTCCTCCGAGACCTTTACAATGTTTTGACAGTGATGATGGAAAAGTGCAGCTATTTGTGGGAATGGAAGCAGATTTTGTGAAAGTTTAAAGGAAATCAAGGATGACCTGCATTACTAAAAATTGTTGCAAAGTTCAGGGGTAGGTAGAAGACAGTTTTCTTCAGGGAAACATTAAAGCCTGGAAACTGTAAATGGCAGATGATGGAAAAGAAACTGTATTCATCTATGCATCTATGACTGTCTTCAGCAGCTGCTTAGGTTATGCTGAAATCAGCGAAACAGTCTTGGTGGCAAAGTGAGAACTTCTCAACTGATAATACTTAAAAAAAAGTTAATAAGCCAGCTATGTGAGAATAACTAGTAAAAGGTACAAAGATACAAGCCAACAAGCAGGCATTTCTTTAAAGAAGATGGAGTCTTTGAAAATCCATAACATTAAGAAGCTCATACCAGGTATTGGAGAAAATTGTCAAGGCTATAAAAATGACAGTCTAAGGAAGCGCAAGTTTATCCAGACTTTCAAGAAAACATTAGTAGGAATCTTTATGTAGTATGTTTATGTAAAAAAAAAACAAAACTCACTATGAAAATATCTGTTTTGCAGCATTATCACATTTTCATCATGTTATTGTTGCATAATGCAAAATTTCTCCATAGGTATACTTCTGGTCTGTTTATTTGTTTTTTATTTAACACCATGAAGCCTCTTCCCTATGAAAGAAGATCCCTGTTCAACAAAAGTGGCTTAAGTATTCTTCTGATAAGACTACAGAGTAAAATAAGACACTGTCTCTGAAGAAAACTAAATTTACTTTAACATTTCTCCAAGTCCCATTGCTATTTTAGGACAGAAGAATACAAGGAAATTTAATGAAAGATGTATTTAGAACAATATTGAATTAGAAATATTGTCTTCCTTTAAATATATATGTAGCAGCAAGTATCTGCTTTGAATAAATTCTGTTTGAATATAATCTCCAGGCAGTTAGCTGACCAGCACTGGTTATGCTATAGCATCCCAGCTGACACTTTAGAATCTAATCTAATGTTGGTTTTAAGTAATATTTCATCTTTAAAATATATTTTGGTTTTAAAAAGGATACTGATTGAACAGCAACTAAATATTCTGGGTTTGTGAAAACACAAATATTCAGTAAATATGCAAACATAAATTGTTTTATTTTGTGATAAAAGTGACTTTTTATGGTATTGGTCAGTTTGTGAACATGAAGAAGTTAAAACACTGTGAAATTTGCAATGAAATATGTTGAATAAATTTGCTTAGGTCCAGTTTCTGCACTGAAATACAACACTTTCAGCTTGCTGCACTGAAATACAGAAAGGAGTTTTGAAACAGAGACCTCATTCCTAACAGTTCACAGTCAGGTCTACCCTGAAATCGACAGCTGTTTGAGTAAACACTCCTGTGTCTGAGCTGCAGTACATCTGTGCTGCCTCTGCTGTTGTCTTTGCTCTAAGAACAGTAACCTCTGGCAGGGGCAATGTGTATGACCTTCTGCATTGAGCTGACCTGTAAACTTTCACACTATGTTTCACCCATTTCTTCTTCATTTCAGTGGAAATTAGACTATTGGACCTCAGTCAAAAGGAACAATGTGGGATATAATTTTGGCATGGGTTCCAGAATCTGTAACCTGGACAGGTGGAATTCCCATCGTACATGAAGGGAAGGTTGATCAGCCCAGAGGAGATCCACAGAAACTGGAGTGGCTTGCAGGGTCAATAGACTAAGGAAGGAGATGCTTAGAGTGCTGATATGGAAAGGCAGAAGGTCTTTTCTACTGTTATAATATTAATGGTATCCTATCACTATCAGAAGATACAACTGCTGACATGCTATCCATTTCCTTTACTGAGTATTTTTCCAAATATGTAGGTAAAAAAATAATATGAAAATAAAAAGAAGTATTTATACCCAGGGTTCACAGGTGGGAAAATAACTGTTTATATGATTTGGCAAAAAGCTATTAACAGAGGAAACATTTGCAGTCCCTGCCTGGTGTCTTCAGCACTCGTCCATCTTTCCAAAGATATTTTCGTTCCCTCTTTTTACCCACTTATGCATAATGAGAATGATAAATTCCTTTCTGCACATCCATACACTAGAAAGCAAACAGCAACTTGTCTGTTTTGGAATTGAGAGAGATTTAATACATACTAATTTGCCATGATATAATGATATAAAATATACTTACCACTGAGAATGAGTTTGAAATTAGTTATAAAGAAACTGAAATAATTGAGAATCATTAAGAATAACAGCATCTGGCAGTTTTGCTATAGCAGCTTCAATGCAGGATGAAACCTGCTCTTTCTGACTGATATATTCTTCTTTTCTTAGCATGAAACTTCAGGTGGCGGGACCATTATGGTAATTGAATCCATAATTAAAATTAAAATAGTGCATGAGGTTGTTCAGGCTGGAGAAAGGCATGATGTGAAGTAAAACCAGTACTGCAATCAAAATCTGTATTTGGAAAAATACTCAACTCATTGTGTTACAAGTGCTTAAGTGTTGGAAAACTTCATTTGCTGGGAGTATTGCTACGTTTTGTAGGTAGAACTTACAGTTCCAAGCAAAGAAATGGGCTGTTATTTTCTTATTGCTAGATCTGACAACATGTCAGTGTCATCTGAGGTCCTGTCAGGGCTTGGGCCAACGCTACCACAGTGAGTAGCTCTAAAAGTCATTCTAGCTATGAGGGCACAGGATAACTTTCTGTGCTTTAAGAGAAAGGAAAACCAGTGAAGCTTTCATTAATTTCAGGTAAACTGTCCACTAGCTGAAGCATTTCTGCACTGTGATATATTCTCATTTTCTTTAAGATTATTTTGTTTGCACAGCCCCTGCTGTACTGGTTCAGAAGTCTACTTATCCATTTCCATATTCTTAGTCAAAATTTGCTCCAATCCTTTACCCTTGCATTTTAAACCTGCAAATGCATATTTGAAAGCCTTTTTTTTTTTAGGTATATATTTTTTTATTCAGCGTGCATTTGTTCTAATAAGCAGAGAGCTCCATTGCACCAGAGGCATTTTACTTTACCTTCTGCTTCAATTGCCTTCTTGAGGTATGTACAGGTTTGCACTACAGCATGATTTGTCATGTCTTACTGCTTAATTAACCTTTAGTATGGTGGCATTTCCCAGATTGCCTGCAGAATTATTTCAGAAGAATGTGTCTGTGTAGATAGGCAATGTCAAATACAGCAGCTTTCTACTTAAAATATTGTTATTTGCTAGCACTAAGGACATTATGCTTTTGAATAGAGGCTGTTGAGACTCACAGATCCAAACTTTGCTGTTAGCTTACTTAAACACCCAGCTTTGAGCACTGAGCCTTGTTTTTCTTTACATGGAGAAATTTTGAAACATTAAATTGAATGCACCCTGAAGAAATAGGAAAACTGCTTCCAGTATTTGGTTATCTATTTTTTTAATTATTAAGTGCTTACTTATGTATTTGAAGCAACTGCTACTGGTTCACAACGTACAGTAGTGAAGCTGCCTTAATAAGAGAGAATTTAAAGTTTCCTTTCATATTCTTGTGGTGATGACTAGAAAAGCTTTCTTAAAAAAAAAAAAAGAAAAAGAAAAAGAAAGGGCAAATTTGAAAAGTTTCTCAATCTCCCCTGTGAGAAAAGGTTATTTTAATTACTAAAACAGAATAGATTGAAAGCCATGTTAACTAAGATGTTATAATTAACTCCAAAATTTTGTAAAGGGAAAAAAGTTAAAAATATTTTTAAAAGAGGGGCTTTTTTTGTTGTTGTTCCTGAGTATTTCAGATGTTTATTCAGTTACTGTGGCCATAATAACCTCCAAGTTCTTTTAGACTTTCTGTTTTTGTTTTACCATTGGCAACATTGTTCCTAAAATTTGTATTTATAATCTGGGCTGTGATATTCAGGGAATCCTAGAATACCTTGGGTTGGAAGGGATCTCTAAAGGTCATTCAGTCAAACTCTGCTGCAGTGAGAACATTCTCAACTAGATCAGGTGCTCAGAGCCTCATCAAGCCTGACCCTGAATATCTTCAGGGATGGGGCCTCCACCACCTACCTCTCTGGGCAACCTGTTCCAGTGTTCCTCCATCCTCATAGTAATAACTTCTTCCTAATGTTCAATCTAAATCTACTCTTCTGTAGTTTAAAACCATTGCTCCTCATCCTATCACTACACACCCTTGTAAACTGGCCCTCTCCAGATTTCTTGTAGGCCACCTTCAGATACTGGAAGGCCACAATAAGGTCTCCTCTGAGCTTTCTCTTCTCCCAGATGAACAACCCCAACTCTCTCAGCCTGTCCTTGTAGGAGAGGTGTTCCAGTTCTCTGATCGTTTTCGTGGCCCTCCTCTGGCCCTGCTCCATCAGGTCCATGTCCTTCCTGTGCTGAGGGCTCCAGAGCTGGACACAGTACTCCAGGTGAGGTCTCACCAGGGCAGAATAGAGGGGCAGAATCACCTCTCTTTGTCTGCTGGCCATGCTTCTTTTGCTGCAGCCCAGGATGTGATTTGCCTTTCAGGCTGCAAGTGCACATTGTTGGCTCATATCCAGCTTCTTGTCCACGAGAACCCTCATGCCCTTTTCTGCAGGGCTGCTTTCTATCACCTCATCCCCCAGCCTCTGTTGATAATGAGGTCTGTTCTGACCCAAGTGCAGGACCCTGCATTTGGTCTTGTTGAATCTCATGAGGTTCACCAGGGCCCACTTCTCCATCTTGTCCAGGTCCCTCTGGATGGCATCCTATCCATCTGGTGTATCAACCATGTGACTCAATTTGGTGTCATGTGCAAACTTGCTGATGGTTGACTTGATCCTGCTGTTCATATCACTGAAAATACTAAACAGTACTTGCCCCAGTACAGACCCCTGAGGGACACCACTTGTCACTAGTTTCCATCTGGACTTCAAGCCATTGACCACTACCCTCTGGATGTAACCATCCAGACAATTTCTTATCCACTGAACAGTCCACCCATCAAATCCATATCTCTCCAACTTGCCAAGTAGGATGTTATGGGAGACTGTGTCAAAGTCTTTGCAGAAGTCGAGATCGATGACATCCATAGCTCTTGCTTGTCCACTGATGTAGTCACTCCACTGTAGAAATCCACTAGGTAGGTTAGGCAGGATTTGCCCTTAGTGTAGCTATGTTGACTTTCTATAATCATGCCCCTGTCCTCTCCATTGCCTTATCAGAACTTCTAAGAGAATCTGCTCCATGATTGTCCCACGCATAGAGGTGAGGCTGATATATTGGTAATTCCCAGAGTCCTCCTTTCTACTCTTTTTAAAAATCAGTGTAATGTTTCCCTTTTTCCAGTCACCAGGGACTTCACCTGACTGCCAGAACTTTTTGAATATAATGGAGAGTGGCTTGGCAACTACATCAGATGGTTCCCTCGAGACTCAGAGATACATCTCACCTGTTTCCATAGACTTGTGTACATTCAGGTTCCACCGGTGGTTGTGAACCTGATCTTCACTTAGAGTAGGACGGACTTTGTCCTTCTGGTCCCCACCTCATGGACTTTTATCTTGGAAGGTGTGGAAAGAGAGGTTCTTTTAACTTGGGAGGTGTGGAAAGAGATGTTGCCAGTGAAGACAGAGGAAAAATTTTGTTGAGAACTTCAGCTTTCTCCTCATCTGTTGCTATGAGCTTGCCATTCTTGTTCATTGGGGGGTGAGGTGTACACATTCTTTAATCTTCCTTTTCTCATTGACATACCTGCAGAAGCCCTTTTTGTTATTCTTCACATCCCTTGCCAAGTTCATTTCCAGCCATACCCTGGATTTCCTGACCTCATTCCTACATGATAAAGCAACATCTCTGTACTCTTCCCAAGATACATGTCCCTGATTCCACTGCCTGTGCAGCTTCTTCTTGTCTTTTAGTTTGACCATCACGTCCCAGCTCAGTTATGCTAGTCAAGCCTTCCTTGCCCGATTTCTTACACTTGGGGATCAAGAGCCCTTGTGCTCTATGGAAAGTGTCCTTAAAGATCTGCCTTAAAGATATACTCCTTGTCTGACTCATGTCCCTTAGTATTGAGAATTCCACAAGGGCATGATCACTAGAGCCCAAGTTGCCTTCAGTGTTGACATCCCTGATGAGGTCTCCTGCACTGGTGACTAACAGATCCAGTATTTCATCCCTTTAGGTAGGGTTGTCTATTTCTTGTCCTAAGAGTTATTCATCTTCAAGGCACTCAAGGAGCCTCCCAGATTGCCTACAGGTTGCTATGTTACTTTTCCAGCAAATGTTGGGGTGGTTGAAGTCCCCCAGCAGGACAAGAACCTGGGAGTGCGATGCCTCCTGTAGCTGGAGTAAGAATGCTTCATTAGTAGGCTCTCCTTGACTGGGCAGCCTGTAGTAGACTCCAACCACAAGGTTATCCTTGTTGTCTTGAGCTCTAATTTCCACCCTTAAGCTTTCAACTTGCTTGTGTCTATTCTTTAGGGACGTCTCTTTATACTCTAGCCATGTCTTAACTTAGAGGGCAACACCTCTGCCTGTGATGCTTGTGTAATTACATGGGCACTTCATCTGGTTTCCCATATTCACCCTGACAAGTGTTGAACACATGACCTTTTGCCAGGTGGCGACCATCACTGAGCTCTTTTGCCAGCGTGTGACAACCACCAATAGGACTCACCTGTCAAGCAGGAAGACCCTCTGTTCACATGCAGTCTCTTGCACACCCTGCTGCCTGCAATCCAAAGAGAAAGACAGACAATGCCTTGCTTCTCACAGTATGAGGAGAAGAGAATAAAATTTTTATTTCTTTCTTCTAAACCTCAAATCTGTAAAAACAGAGGGAACATTTTCATGGGGATCAAAAAGAGGTATGATGGATAGATATAAAGAAAAATGTAAGGCAGTGAGTGTCCTTTTGTAACCTTTGACTCAACAGATGGTTAGAAATATATATATTGAAAATATCCTGGAGATACTCAGGTAATAATATTCATTTAGGTATTCCTGTGAAAAAATGGACTGTTTTTTTCTAGGACCAGCAACAGTTTAATTCTTTTAAAATAAAAGTTTATAGATTTAAACAGTGTAAAACACACATCAATGGCTTCAAGTAAGAAAAAATACAACTTTCTTGGAGATAATATATGAAAGATTAATGATAAACTAGTGGGAATGGTTCACAGGTATCACAGGTATCACAGGGTGTCAGGGATTGGAAGGGACTTTGGAGATCTTCAAGTCCAACCACCCTGCCCAAGCAGGATCATACAATCTAGCACAGATCACCAAGGAATGATCCAGGCAGGTTTTGAAAGTCTCCAGAGAAGGGGACTCCACAGCCTCTCTGGGGAGCCCGTTCCAGTGCTCTGTGATGCTGACAGTAAAGAAGTTCCTCCTCGTGTTAAGGTGGAACCTCTTGTGCTGCAGCTTATATCCATTCCCCCTTATCTTATCACAGGGTACGAGTGAGAAGAGGCTGTCCCTTTCCTCCTGACACTCAGTGCTCAGATATTTATCAACATTTATCAAATGCCCTCTCAGGCTTCTCTTCTCCAGACTAAAGAGCCCCAGGTGTCTCAGCCTTTCCTCATAAGGCAGCTGTTCCAGTC
>JANHFX010004051.1:0-20286 GCA_027560015.1 Chloroceryle amazona
CGAGTCCAACCCCCCTGCCAGAGCAGGGTCACCCAGGGCAGCCCACACAGGAACAGAGCCAGGGGGAGCTTGAAAGTCTCCAGAGAAGGAGACTCCACAACCTCTCTGGGCAGCCTGTTCCAGTCTCTGCCACTCTCACAGCAAAGAAGTTTCTCCTCAGGTTGAGGTGGAACTTCTGTGTCCCAGTTTATACCCATTGTTCCTTGTGCTATTACTGGGTACTACAGAAAGAGCCTGGCCCCTTCCACTTGACCCCCACCCCTCAGACATTTATAGACATTCATAAGATCCCCATGCTCAAACCTGCTCCACCTCACAGTGCAGATCTATCTCATCGCTTCTGTTCTGCTTCTCCCTGTTTCCCTACTTGTCTTTGAAAACAAAGTCCCTTTTCCAAACTCTCTCAAAGCCCAAGCCACTTGCACCAGAGGCATTGTGTTGTTAAATGCTGACTCTGAGAGCCTGCTTTGTTCACCTCTGTCCCGGTGCAGAATTTAGGATGAAATCTGCAGGATTTAGGATGAAATTCATCCACCTCCACCAAAAACTTGAGGTGGTTTGGACTAATATAATTACCCTCACCTTGTTTCCTTGACACCGAAGCTGTAGCTGGGAGCTTTTTTTTTACTGTAGCCAGTCTCAGAAGATCAGCTCTTGTGTTTTCCTCCACCGATGGAGGATATTAACAATATCTGAACTTGAGAACATAGCATTCTCTGGGGAGGTCACACAGTAAGGTTCACATAAGGTGCTACCCTTTTTCTTCAAGATCATTGATGATTCTTCCGTCTGGAGCATTCCTCTAACTTGAGAGCAAAATGAGCATCCACAATGCACCAGGAGATCTAAACTCAGTTCTTGCAGTGCTGAAATAAAACCTGTGATCCCCTGGTCCCTGTAGCTAGAGGGCAAAAAAGTCACAGCTGGAGTGATCGGGGAGAAGAGAGGATTTTATAAGGTCTCATACAGCTCTGCTTCAATTTATAGCTGTAACAGATACTAATTCACACCCAAGTAGCACAAAATCCTGTGGTCTAATTTGGGCTCAGAAGAGACGTGAAAATTAAGAGACAAAAATTAAATATATCTCTTGGCCATCTGATTGAGTGGCTTCAATCCTTCCCTGCACTCCCATTGCTCCCTTTGGAGGAGCCCAGAAGAGAGCTCGTCGCTAGTTTAGCTCTGGCCCCATGAGAGGACCCAGGAGAACTGGTAAATCTCATCCACTTCAGGTCATCTGGGGTCTCTGGGTCCTGCAGAGCAGGATGACTGGTGTGAAAGCACATGGAAGGACGTGCTGCTCAGGTGTTCACACCTCATTTCTATTCGCTCTCTTTGGAGACTATCACAAAAGATTTGATTTCTGTAGGACACATCACTCCGACAGATGATTTTTTTTACGGATACAACAGTTCATGTTCATTTTTGCCATGAGGTTGGACTCTGAGAGGGCAGATAATCTGGTCAGACAGGGAAGTTGTAAGCCAGGGACCGTGCACTCAGTCAAAAGAGCTTGGAGTTTGTTGATTATTGCTGCATCTGTAGCAGTTGCATCTGGTGGATGGTTGCATTTTCAACCCAGGGAGTTTATGATTGAGATATTCAAGGCCACTTAACAGATTTAAGAGAAATGGGTAAAAAAAGAAAAGAAAATCAAAATGTAAGGAAACTTTTCCTGCTAGTTTGAAGGAAAATTGTTTTAAATCCCCTAATCGGCTCTGAGATGAACTTCTGAGCAGTGCGTTCAAGGTCACCCAGGGAGTGTGTCACAAGGGGGTTGCTAACCTAGATCCGTGGGGCTCCAACCATACAGCATCCTCTATTCACCTGGCTTAGGGAACAAAGAATCCCCCCAGTGGTTCACTCCCCAGTTGGGGAGCAACCATAACAACCCTCCCACCAGCAGTTTGCAGGGCCACCGCCATCCTGGAAATCATCATCCACTTGTGGTCCAGCTGAGAATAAAATAAAATAATAATAAAAACCCCTCAAAAGACTAAATCTAAAGAAGGTACATGTAGCTATTTGCTTAGCTTTCCGTGTAGAAGGTGAGAAGAAAGGCAGTGACTGTCCTGGCTGGGCTGAGCTTCTTTGTGGCTGTGAACACCACTCTCATGTCTCCCACGTTTTCCAGCCAGATGGCTCAAGTCTGTGTTAATCTCCCTTCCACGCATAAGCCTTTCCAAATCCCTCACTTCACAATCCCTAGGTGCTGAGCGATCACCCTTGTTAGAGAAGGAAGAACCGAGGTGCAGGTCTCGCAGGGTGCAGATGGGAATGCTTGATGATATTTCCCAGGGTTTTGCCTCTAAAAGCTCACACGCAGAGCCCTCCGATCAATAATCGGAGGCACGGTTACTGCTGCAAGGTCTAAATTACTGGTTTTGTGTATGTAGAGTGGACCAGGGATATAAATAGCCTGGTGGGTACAGTTGTGGAATCCGAGCTCTGGTCCTGGACTCTGTTTACATTGAGGGCAGGGGATGGGGATGCTTTGGAGGGAGGCTTTTCAAAGGTGACTCCCCGTTCTCCTGGTGACTAATAGCTGCAAACTGATACAGCAGATTCTTTCCAGCATGAAGCAGACTGAGGCATGTCAACGATGCTCGGAGGTGATGTGAGGGCATTTCATGCCAGGGGGTTTTCAGTCAGTGCCTACTGTACTGTCACATGGAGACAGAGCTGTTTAGCATCTATATCAGGCCCTGGGAGGTGAAGCTTCTGCATTAGATTTTGCCACGGTCTCTTGGCATGTGGGGAAGGTCAGTTAGTGTGGTTTACTCTGCATTAATACTCCAGAGATACAAGGGAGTCTCTTTACTGTATCTCTTTCATTTTTTTTCTCAAGGGTACTCATGAATGTTTGAAAAGTGCCATGAGATCCTTTTGTGTGGACTGAATCCTCCCAAGCTGGCACTGCCAGATGAATTGTAAACAGGGAAAGCAGAAAATGTAGTTTGTAAGGGAGAGATTTTAAGCTCCAGGTTTAAGGAGGGGACTTGTGATGTGGTTTTGAGCCACGATGGGAAAATCTCAGAGGGTTTATTAAGTGTTCAAGACTCGGCTCTTCTCTGGTGGCACACGAGCCTTTGGGATATTTGCTGGTGAACAGAATATGCCCAGTTTGCTTCTAAGATTTCTAGGTCTCCCTCGAGCCAGATTTCACATCTGAAAAGTCTTTCTCATGTGCTCAGATGGCCCAGCTTCTGGCTGCGATGGAGCTGTGAAGAAACTGTGAAGGGAAAAGCAAGGGTAATGGATTGGTTTAGAAACACTCTCATGAAGAGGAGGCTGCATTGTGGGGAGGAAAAGCTCTGATTTTACTTGTCATCATTTGGGCTTGGGCAGCCTCTGCAAAGACATCACTGCCTTAGCCTGGATGTGACTTCTTGATGTCTTGTGTCTTCCAGTGCCATCTGGCCCACGTTTGGCTCAATACCTCCAGGGGTTTACAGCAAACTAGAGATTGGTTGGGCAAAGCTTCAGAGGAATCACATCTTGGTCTTTGACAAGCTGTACTCGGAAAGGAAATCCCGCAGCTTGCAAAACCCTGATACCTTTTGTAAGTGCCACAGTCTTGTCACGTGGACAAACTGACACAGCTGACTTGTACTCCTTGAATCTGCCCAGCCAACCTCTCTGGCCATGTGGAGCACTGGCAGAGGAGGAGGGACATTTAAAAGGGGATTGACCAAACCAGTCCGAATGCCACTGAGTGGGAGATATGAAGTCTTGGACCAGGAATGGATTAGGATTATGTGTCTTCTGTTGTGAGCTGAACCCAGATTTAGACTCACACAAACATTGGAGGCATCAAGCAAAATGTAGAGCCTTGCCTATGCTCAAAACCTGTCCTTTCTGTCTGGAGGAAGCTGCATCCAGGCTGCAGTAGATCTAATATTTACCTGACAGCCCAAAATTCTAGGACTGACTTGACTATTAAATCAAGACTATACCTAAAGATGTAGTATAGATACAGGTTTATGCTTCCTATCTCTAATTTGTCAGTCTAGGAAAGACTCAAGCTTTGGAGAAACAACATAGAATCCTAGAATCATAGAATCATTTCAGATGGGAAAGTCCTTCAAGAGCATCAAGTCCAAATGTTAACACGGCACTGCCAGGTCACCACTAAACTAAGTCCATCAGCACCACATCTCCATGGCTTTCAAATCCCTCCAGGGATCACAGGGACTTCACCCCTGCCCTGGGCAGCCTGGGGTAGCCCTGGACAGCCCTGCAGGGGAAGAAATTGTTCCTCAGGTCCAACCTAAACCTCCCCTGGGGCAGCTTGAGTCTGGTTCCTCTTGTGCTGGTGCTTGTCCCTTGGGAGCAGAGCCCGACCCCCCTGGCTCCAGCCTCCTGTCAGGAGGTGTCAGAGCCAGAAGGGCTCCCCTGAGCCTCCTTCTCTCCAGGTTGGACAGCCCCAGGTCTATCAGCTACTCCTCATAAGACTTCTTCTCCAGACATTTCACCATCTTCATTGCCCCGAAATTCACTCTCCACCCTCTGTCCTTCTTTTTGAATCTTTTTTTTGAATTTTTTTGAATTTTTTTGCTTCTTTTTTCAATCTGAAGTCCATTTCTTGCCTCACTCCAGCCAGAGACACAGAAATTTCATCAGGCACAGTGGCTGTTTCAGAGGCAAAAAAAAAAAGAAAAAGAAATGAAAAAAATATCACTCGCTTTACTGCTGTTTCAGAACTAGAGCTCAGGAGAGGCAGGGTTAGACAGGGCTCACATCTGAAACAGGAGCCAGGCTGGAGGGAATTCCATCCTCTTTTTGGTCCTACATGCTTCCTTGCTGACCTGGGCCTGACTTCTTCCTCCCTCCTGATGTTTGCTGACTTCTCTCTCCTCTTTTACTATGAGAGATTTAAGGACAGATCTTTAACATGCAGCATCACTGACTGTTGGCTTCCTTGTGATCTGGTCATGATAATCTTTAGTAGATGGTTGGACTTGCTGATCTTGAAGGTCGGTTCCAACCGTAATGATTCTATGATTCTATGATCTGAAAGTGGTCAGGACAGTGACTTTTCCCTAATTTCTCATGTGCCTCCCCCTCAGACTGGGTCTCCATTCCTGTAGGACCTGCCTTGTCTGCAGTCCTGTCTTTGGCTTTCATTCTGCATTGGCTGTTGTCCAACCACTCGCACCAGGTCCAGCATCACTGGGACAAACTGCCAGAAACAATCCTCAGATCTCTCTGGTCTTAAGTTAATTCAGTGCTCTCAGTGGATTAATTTCACAGCTAAAGACAGATACGGAGAACAGTAATTACCTCTCTCCCACACGTATCTCTTTCCCTGAGACTGCAGATGATTTTTGCATTGCAGAAAGTTTCTCGGTGGCTAAACTCCTGCTGTGCTGCCTAATGTATTAAAGAAAAGGAAAAAGAGAAAGAAAAAGAAAAAGAAAAAAGAAAAAAGGAAAGAAAAATGAAAACAAAAAAGGGGGAAAAACAGGAGAAAAAAAGTGGAAATAAAGAAAAAAGGAAAAAAGAAAAAAGGAAAATGACAAAAAAGGAAAGAAGAAAGGTCCAAGGCATTACTACACACAAGGTAGGAATCAAAATGGGGAGAGAATCTGCACCTCAGGTTACCCCCAGTTTGAAATCTCACCATAAAGCCCCTTCCCAGCTTGCTCCTTTGTGTACCTGGACCCTCTAGAGCAAGCAGTTTACATATTAATTTGGAGTACCCAGACACAGTCTGGGCATCTCAGCATGAGACTTAAAACCTGGAGGGAAACTCAGGAAGGTCTGGTCTGAAGAACTCCCAGTGTGGAGACAACAAGGGGACCACCAGCTCAGCTGCTTGGGAAAACCACTCTGCTTTTCTTTGCCAAATGTCCCGTGGACTGCATTCCTCTGCTTGAGTTAGGGTACCAGCCTCCCAGCTCACTATATAACTGTGGCCCATCCCTTGGTGCGTGGCCAGGTGGCCCCACAGAACTGAGTCCAGGCTACTTGGAGAGCGAGGTGCTGTTGCAAGTGACTCTTCTTCCAGGCACACAAGCAGGAGGCTGTTTTTAGAAGCAAGCAGATGATGCATTAATTAGAAACAGGGCACGAGCCATCCGGGTTGGTTTCAAGTGTCTCTGCTTTCATCAGGACTCAGATGGTAAGGGAGCTCACTAGCTGGGGAACAGAGCGTGTCCTTTTGTTGGGAGGAACAAAAGTCCCACAGATAGAGCTGGGAAAAGAGCACTGGGGCTGGAGGCAAATAAAGGCCACATTGGTTTTAGCAGCTGTGTGGGAGGAGGAGGAGAAAGCTGGAGTTAAGACTTTGAGTTCGGTGGTGGAACCTTGAGAGTGCCAGCTTGCGATGTTGGACTTGGTCCTTTACATCAGGGCAGGTGCTTCACATCTGCCCTTGGACCAGACAGTTGAACATTTTTGTTTTGTAGGACATGGGTGAATTTAACAGTTTAGGTTATTAGTCAGACCCGATGATCTGAAGGGTCTGGTCCAAACTAAATGATTCTATGCCTCTATTCTATGATTCTGTGATTTGCAGAACCCATCACAGCTCACAGCAGCATCTAGCATTAGTGGATGGTGCTGGGTTATACGTGAACGTGGGGTTTGCCAAAGCTCTTATTCCATCCCCAGGAGGGGAAAAGCTTCCTGTGTCTGTTTTACATCTCAGTTTTGGCTGTTGAGTTCGACTTTGTCCTCCCGAATTGCTGATGCTACCCAAAGGCAAACATAAAATAAATCAGGGTAGGGAGGGGGTCCAGACTTAACCCAAATCTTAAGCTTGGATCCCGTTAGTGGCTGCAGATTCATCTTTTCTTTACTTTACATGTTCAGTAGATAAACCCCAAGTTTTCTTTCAAACCCATTATCCTGGTGCCTCTCCTGAGGTCTAAATAGTATTGTGACCTTTGAAGGTCCCTTCTAACCCAAACCATTCTATGATTTTATGATTCTTTGTAGGAAGGGGCCATCTGGGGAATCCTGCATATCACAAAAAGAGGAGAAAAAATTTGCTTAAATTCCTTCACGTTTCAATTGTCCATCAGCAAGGGAAGTGAAACAATCTTTCTGGGCTCTGTTTACAGCCTTTTGAATTAAGTGGGAAACTCTTGTTACTTGGGGAGGCTCCAGGGAATACGTGATTTTCTTGCAGCAAGCTTGAGTGAGTTTATTTTGATCCCCAAAAGCATCCCCTCCTCCTTCAAAGGCCAGCATCCACCTATCACTCCCTTCTTCTCCCCCAGTGCCTTTCACTCGCTTTCACATTGGCCATATGAGTCCCATTAAAGTCTCAGATTTCCCCCCGTGGTACCTGCAGGAAGGTTTCCAAACACATAATTTTAAGCCTCGTGGTTGATAAGAAATTTTTTGGCAGACCCCACAGAGGAAAACGAGGAGAAAGAAATTCAGCCCTTACACCCAAGTCTTCTTGGTGAAGGGTTTGGCACCGGCATGAGGTGAGGATGGTGGTTCCCATGGGCAGCTCTGGCAAGTAGGGAAGGGCAACAGAAAGTCACCAGGCATTGAAGAGAGTTGTGATCCTTTATAGTGCAAATTCAGGCAAAGACCCTTGATTTATCATGTTCCTGATTAAAAAGGCAATTCCATTTCCATGATGGACTCAGACAGGCAGATGACAAGCAGGTAGAGAAGCTTTCCCTTTGCAGTCCAGACCATCGAGCTGCTGTCTTTCACAAGCCCTCAGTTCACTTTGCCCTGAACCATGTGGTGACACGAACTCCATTTGGGCAGATGGGTCACTTGCTCCATCTTCATCCTCTCCCCAGTGAGCTGCACAAACCCTTCTCCCTCCTTGCTTTGCACATTGCTCTTTGGGACAACTACTTTTCTCTCATTCTGGAGGCTGTGAGACTTCTTGATGGAGAGGACAATAAGTATGTCTGCACTTTCAAAAAAAAAAACCCCACAAAACCAACCCAACCAAAAATGAAAACACCCAAAGGAGATAAAAGAGAGAAATCTGTGCTGGAGAGAAGTGAACTGAAGTTTCCCATGCAGAGAAGCAAGCAGCTCTGCAGCTTTCTCTCTGCCAGTGTAATCAGAAAGGCATTTCTTCTTTCTTTCTTTTTTTTTTCTTAAAAGAGACTGCATATCAGCACTTAAAAAGGGAAAATAAATTATGAGGAGTGGAGCTGGAGGCAGGAATTATCTTCTAGCAAAGGGGAATGAAGCCGGCAGCTCCATTTAGTTAATAAGTTTTCACAAAGCGGGTGTTCTTGAGAGTTTTCTATGAGCTCCTAAACTGTCTGACACTGGTTGCAGGGACTTTCTAGAGGTGGTACCATGGAGAGTAAGTCACTTGGAGAGCAGGTGTTATTTCTAAAACAAAGATTATGGTTTATGGAGTTGCAATTACAGAGGGTTTGGGTTTTTTTTCCAGCAATGTTATTGCTACTGCTGTTGGCTTCTGTATTCAGGCAATGTTTGGGTTTCATTTCGAAGGAGAAATTGATGATGCAGTTTTTAGCCCTTTGATGAAATTCCACTCTCATATATAGGATGCATAAAGTTCTGTTCCTTCAATATATCTGGTGGTCAAACAAGGGGAATAAACTTGCTCGTGGTTCCTTTTTCTAGTTAGCACATTGCCTAAAATCTTCCCCTTCACCCTCCCAGCTGTCTCTGGGGATCCCAGCCTCTTTTCACAGAATCACAGAATTACTGAGGCTGGAATAGATCTCCATCATCAAGATCATCAAGTCCAGCCTATGACCCAACACCGTGACATCAGCCAGACCATGGCACGAAGCGTTACATCCAATCTTTCCTTAAACACCTCCAGGGATGGTGACCCCACCATCTCTTTCTTTCTGTTTGTCTCTGGTGCTTCATCAAATCCCCAGCATTTGAAATCCACGTGCCTTGCAATAGGGCTGTGCCCTTGGGGCTCCTATTCTTGATTGACTCTGTTCATGGACTTAATTTTTGGGCCTTACCTTCTACTGCTTCTTCTCTTTTCCTCCCCTGCCTGGGTGCTGGACAAAAAGCAGTCCTCAGGCTTGCCAAATTTAATGAAGTTTCACCCAGCCCTTGGTGTATTATTATTTATAGAAGCTTCTTAAAAGGAGAACTCAGAACTGATATTAACCAGAGCAGATGTTCTTCAGAGAAGGTCGTTGTATGCAGAAAATATCTGAAATATCTGTTTCTTTGAGGGAGATTTTAGGGCAGATGTTGGTTTTTATGGACCCAATCCTGCTGTCTCCAGTTTTATCTGAGTAGCTTCGTCCCTGCTGGTCAGCTTGCAGTTTGCAGAGGGGGAGGAAAACACAGTTGGGCTTTGGTGTTCCCAAACCACAGCCATTTGGAGAAAATAGATCTGATTCTTGAGGTTTTAGCCCACATCCAAGCAATTGCATCCCACAGGGCTCTGGCAATGCATGGCCAGTGAGGGAATAGTAGGGGAAGGATGGGAGAGGTAGGTGATAGCCCTGGCACTACTGCTTGCAGAGAGCTTTGAGGAAAGAGAGTTTAGTCAGGCTTGGAAAATCAAGTTACTAAGAGTGGAGATTAAAGTGTGCTGCATTCAGGGAAGGGCTCTCTCCCGGCTGTGCCAACACTGCAGGAGCTCTGTTGCCAGCAGTCAAATCCTCACAGCTTCCAGGAGTTCTGCCAGTTGTAGTCTACTCTTGCTTGTAAGAGAGACCTGAAGGTGCCTGAGAAATCACAAGCAAAACCCAGTTCCTAATGGTCGATTCCAGTTCAGTGGCACCAAGCCTTTTACAACTGATAACGGGGCTTCTCGATGCATTCAACTGGAAAAGTAGAAACCAGATGGCAATAAAGATGCTACCTGCTTCTGCCAGGCTTGGGGAGTTGGTTCTCTGCGTTAGGCACAGGGGCACACAGCCTGTCTTGAGTGCATCTGGACTCTGCTGCTGTTGTCACTTCATCTGAGCATGTCTGGCCAGAGATTAAATAGCTGGGTACTGGGCTAATGCATTATGCTGACTTCTACCTCCTATAGCTGCTGGTCTGTTTCTGAGTCTTAAGGAGGTCAAAATGAAAGATATTTTCCCTTTTCATGTGTGCTCTTAACCCAGGGGTGAAGTTTGTCCACATGATATAATCCACCTGCCTAGCTGATTTGACCTCAGCACAGTCAAGCATCCAAGAGAGATCCGTGATGGTCTGTGTATGTGAACACATACATATGCATGTATGTATGGGTTCTTCCTCCAGGTTTTTATAAGAGCCAGTCAAAAATTATCTGTCCAAAATAGCTTCCTTAATTTTATTATTGTTTTCAGCACAAAGCCAGCTCTTTTACCGAGCTGTTTCTGTTTTCAAAAGAATGTGGACTATGCAGAGACTTCTGGTATTTCTATCAAGAGTACAGAAAGAAAAGAAGGAGAAGAATACTGAGAAAAACCCGATACCAGCTGAGAATGCTGATGGCTGTGGTTTGTTTCTGTGTCCTCATTTACTCCAGGAGCAACATCTTCCAATAAACTCTTTCTCCATTTGCCAGTGGATGACACGGAACAGTGTTTCCTACCACTCCCTGTGATGTGCCATGAGGGACAGTGTCCATCTGGAGACCTTAGGCTGCAGAGGGACATGGAAAGTCAAGCTATCTAGAACTACAGGGTTCAATGAGCCGTCTTGGTAACAGAGGAACATTTTGTTTGGGGGATTTCTCTGGATATTTGCCTCCCTATCACATGCCTCACATCTTCCAGCTGAAATCTGTTCTTGCTGTGTGTTTCTCAGCAAATCCTTTTGCCTCCCTCTGCTTTCTGTAACCCCCTTGTAAAAATTGGGTCAGGTCCCAGAAAACCTAAATTGTCGTGTGATGTCTCCATAGGGCACAGTCATCCCACCCCTTTGCAGTCCACAGAGAGGAGTGGGAATATCTGAACAGCAAACCAGCTCATCCCAGTGTCAGCAGCTAAAAGAGCTTAGGTGGACGATACCCAGAAGTTGCCCATTTCTCTGTTGCGTGTTGAGGGAGCTCAGGGGAAGAAATGCAGATTGGAGTCTGCGTTTAGTGTTGCTGGATGTAGCTAAGAGGTCTGACGGGGTCACTGAGGGTTCTGGGAGCACTGTGCCAACTTGCTCATTATCAAACCACCAGCAAGAACTGAGAATGAATGAGCCTCACGCTTTCCTGCTGGGGACCAAAGGCTGAGGGACCATTTCCATTGACCTACCTGGTACACGGCTCCACTTTCACTTCCCCTTTTGGCTCCGTGGCCCCAAGCTGAGCTGCTATCCTAAATTTCAGAGCCTCTGAGACATGCCCAGGCTTTGCACACAGAAACAAGGCAAACCCTGACATTGTCCAGAGCTGGGTTGAAGCTTTTTCCTCTGATTGCCTGCAGTCTTCACTCAGCCCTTCTGCCAGCCTAAAAAGACTTCTATTCTCCATGCCCCGGTGACCTGGCCTCAGCACCTTTGCTGCAAAAAGCATCTCAAGTATTGATTGGGAACATGATGAGGACACTTTCCTGCCTGTCTGTTTGTGCGCACGACACGTACACGCGCACCCATTGACATGCAAGCTTTCCATTTCTGGCCTTAACCTGGGCATTTACAATTCCTCTCGTGCTCCTTGTGCTTTCTTCTTAAAGAAGGCAAATAAAAGTGTGAATAATCAATTTCCTAACTGGAATTAAAACCAGCTCTAGTTAAAATAAAAGAAAGCGTGAACCAGCATGTAAAGTAGGATAGAGAGGTTATCTGAGCTCCGATTAGTATCCTGATCATGTAGGAGAACAATTAACGTGCATGAGAATGATTAAGCAGAAGGTAAATTACACAAAATGCACCCATTCAGCGAAGCAGGGTGGCTCGTGGATGGGGCTGGTGGGATAGTTTTCATAGCTCAGTTGAAACAGGGTAAGGACCACCAGAAAGGATGTGGTTTGTCATTTTGCTCAGAGCTATGGGCCAAAATAGGGTGATTAAAGATCTGGTTCTTCTTGGCTTTTTATCCAGTTTGAATAAAGGAAGAATTGGTTTAAGTGAGATCTTTAAAGGGAGGCTCTAAGTCCTCTTGCTTCACAGGAACTCATGTGGATCATGATGTGGCTGTTAGACCAGGAGCTGGGAATGGGGTTTTGTGGCTTGTGTGACTCACCAATAAACCTTTCCTGGGGCAAATCTTTCCCTTTGATTCCTCTCCTGGGTAGAGCAACAAGAATAATGGCTCCTTGTCAGCTTGGGAAGCTCTTTCAAATATTCCTGGAAAAACTATGAGACAAATTGGAAACATTATGGCAGCTATGGCCAGCCAGCTTGTCTTGGGAACCTAAGGGATGCAGGAGAATGGGTGTCCCCAAGCCCTTTGTGCAGCTGCTGCTGTGGTGGCTGAGCAAGCCCTGGGTTGGTAAGAGAGGTCATGAGAGCTGTGAGCAGGAAGGATAAGTCCAACCATAACAGAAAAAACGGTGCAACAGGAGTTGTTTGTCTGCTTCTCCGTGTAGAAGATTTCCAAGGTCTCTCAAGTGAGACTAGGTAATGGATTTTGAAGGTGATCTCGAATATAAGAACGAATCTGCTCATTAAAGTCTCCGTAGCCAGTAGAGCAAATCACAGCAGACGCCTTCCAGGAGTTTTGACAACAGACATCAACCATCAACAAGGATAAAATAAGGACAAGTCAAAGGCTACCATTGATTCTAGGAGCCTTCGAATTAAATCCTTGTTGGCCCACTCAGCATGTGGAGCTCAGGACAGTTTCAAAATGCTTGGGTTTTTTTTGTCTGTAAGGCTCGGTGATATATATCCATTAAAAAAAAAAAAAGGAAAGAAAAAAACCCCCAACTCTTGCTGTAATCAATAAAGAGAGAAAGGGCAATAGAAACAAAGGGGTAATGGGAGAAGAGTGTGTGCAGGGGGAGCCACTCCACTGGTATTTCTCACGGAAGAGGGTTATAAATGGAGAATAAAGAAGAGATTGTGTTTAGTAAAGAAACATTAAGAAGTGATAATAAGCAAGAGCCTCATCCTTAAGTGTAGAAGTTCTCCTAACGAGGGCTTTGTGTGCAGTAAGAATATTATCTCAGTGCTGTCAGTCTGAAGGTGTAAAATCCTACTTTGGTGTGATTTAAAGAAAAGCCACGATTTTATAAGGTCTCCCACATCTTCCTCACTCTCTTTTTTGTTTTATTTTGTTAATTGGAATTAAATTTTCCTCAGCAGACCTGGAAAACTTTCACAATAGCACAACTCAGATAAATCAGCAGAAAATCCCCTGCAACTAGCTGAAATCAGCCAGCCTCGTCTTACCATCCTTGCAGAACAAGTGCAGAAAGTAACTCAGCTCCAGAGCTGCAGACAGGGTAAATTCTGATGTAGAACTTGCAATTTTACAGCCTGATTGTTTGCAACTTTCTCATCATTTATCACTCATTAGAGTGTGAGGCAGAGTGCCTTATTCCAGGGTTGTTCTCAGCCACGGGTTTACATGGGCTCTGCATTGCTAAGCTCTGGAAGTGAAATGGGACCTTTTCTTCTTCCCAGGAATTGGTCTATCTCCTTTTCTTTGCTGCATTTGAGGGCTCTGTGCAGACCCTGCTCGTGTTCTGCCATGGGGCGTTGCTAGGTGGTTGGTCTCATAGAATCATATGATACTGTAGGGGTTGGAAGGGAGCTCTGGAGGTCAGCGAGTCCAACTCCCTGCCAAATCAGGGTCACCCAGGGCAGCCCACACAGGAACAGAGCCAGGAGGGTCTTGAAAGTCTTCAGAGCAGGAGACTCCACAGTCTCTCTGGGCAGCCTGGGCCAGGCTCTGTCACTCTCACAATGAAGAAGTTTCTCCTCATGCTGAGGTGGAACTTCCCCTGTTCCCCTTGCTACCATTGCTCCTTGTCCTATCCCAGGGTACCACTGCCAAGAGCCTGGCCCCTTCTCCTTGCCCCCCACCCTGCAAAGATTGCTCAGCTCCCCTCTCAGGCTTCTCATCTCCAGGCTGAACAGCCCCAGGGCTCTCAGCCTTTCCTCAGCACAGAGATGTTCCAGTCCCTTCAGCATCTTTGTAGCTCACGTTGTCTCACATGGAAGACTTTTATAATAATTTTATATGAGGTCAAATGGCAATGAGGAAGGCTGTGGACCATCAAACTCACAGGCCTTATTTAGTGACCTATGTAATAAAACTCCCCCATTTCCATTCTGAGTATCCCAGGAGAAGAGGAGGAAGAAAAAAAAAAGGGAAAAAAGAAGCCAGAAAGAGTTCTTTCAAAATTCATGAAAGAGGAAAGTGAGGTTTTGTTGACATTCATGTTTGATGAAGAGCAAGCAGGCAGGCAGGATGAGTTAACTCCGTAAGCAAACACTGCTCGAGGCTGTATTCCACTCTTCCTGCTCAAATCAAGTGATCTAATTAGCTCTTGGAAACTTCAAAGCGTGGGGTGCAACAGCAGGGGTACAAGAGGTGAGATTCCTATTTACCAGGTGGGCAGCGTTAGACTTTGGGGGAGAAATCTTAGATGGAGATGGAATAAAGAGAGTCTTGGGGTAGCACTTTGTGGGTGGGAGAGGAGGGGGATGATGTAAGGTCTGCACGACCTGCTGCAGAATCAGAGAGCAGAAAGGAGTTGATTTCATCCTTTGCTATTCCCGTATGAAGAATGAAAGGGCAGGGGATGTTAAGTAGAGTCCATCGAATTAGATTAAGGGAGATTAGCTCCTATGCTGTTGCTAGACTGGCAGATCAGTTGACCAGTTTTCACTAATTTTCCCTCTCGGGGTTCAGCGTTATCTGAGATTGATCGAAACCTTTGGAGCATTGTATCTGGAAGGCAACTGCCTCTCAGGTCTCAGATCTCACCGATGCAATTCTGAGTCTTGATGAGTTGCATCTTGCTCAACGCCCCTTCGGTTACAAAGCCTGTGTTCACTTGACACGGCTTGAAAGGTACTCATTCAAAAAGACTTTCTTCCTCACAGATGTATTTTGAAACCAGAGCAAAGTCTGAATGAGTTGTTTCAGCGGGTTGATGGGCGATGCAGTGGGCTTGGGATACCCCATTGTGTCTATTGATCTAGGAAATGGAAAAAAGGATTTTAAGTTGGTCTTTGTCGGATAAGATTTTATTTATTTATTTGTTTTGAAACCAAGGGAAGAGAAAAGAGGTTTTAGTCATTTTCCTTAGCTGTTGGCACACGAAAGTTCTTCCAGAGTACAACATGATGTGAATTTAAAGGGAGTTTTTCCAGAAGCCAAGTCCTTAGAGAGGCAACTTTTTCACTGTTTTAATATAAGATGAGCCACCGGTTAATGCTTTGGGCTGCAATTTAGGAGATCGAGGTGCATTGTCCCCTGTCTGTGCCATGACGTAGTCCTTCCCTCTTTGCTCCTTTGCCCACCTGGTGTCTTCAAAACACTTAGAGATACATGACAGCCACGGTTGTTTATTGAGGCTGTGGTTCTGCATTTGGAAATTACTGAAGAAGAATGTTTATGGCTCTTGTTTTCTGCGCCATCTGGGTTGCCCTTCTTGCAGCTGCATGGAGCTGATGAGGTGGTGGTGGTTTTCTCCAGGACAGGAGGGAGGCTCAGGAGCAAGCAACTGAGGTAGGAAGTTTTCAAATTGGCCTTGCTACTGGAGGAGGTACTGGGGAAAATGGACCTTGTGTTTCCAGTGGAAACCTGCTCCATCCACAAGCCTCCATACCTTATTGCAAAGTAACATTGGAAGCAGGAAAGCAAGACCTGAGTCATCTGCCAAACACCCTGACATTTAACCCTTCTCTGTCTTAACTTCCCCAACTTCACCCACAGGACAGTGTCTTGCTGGCTTTGTCAAAGAGGTTGAAGGTCCCTCAGGTTTGTCAGATGCTTTGTGGTCAGAGGAGTTGGGGCACAGCTGAGTGCTCAGGATTTCTCACCTTCCTTTGCAGGCCAAACCAACGTGCTTTGGTATTTCCTTTGTGCCCATACCCATCAACCCATTCCAAATGATCACAGACCAACCTCCCCCAAGGCACAGTTTGCGCTCTGGCTGGACTCCTTTTCCATCCAGCACTTGATCCTGGTCTGTAAGTAGTGAAGGGGGCTGTTTGACATTGGCCAGGGTGACCGGTCAATAGACAGCCAGGAAGTCCTGCCAGTTAATCCTGGTCATCTCTGACTGTGAGATCCTATATTTGGAAGCCTGCAGCTATGGGCAGAAATGGCTAAATCGATGCTCAGCAGGGCACCACAGATCCATTATGTCTTGCTTAACTGCCCCCCCGTGCTGTCCCTTCTGCAGCAACAACCTGACTCTGCCTTCTGGAAATGCACAGAGAAATAGCACAGGGCAGGAAACGTTGCAAATAAAAGAAGTAGTTGGCTGGACTAAGCTTTAGAACCAGAACAAAGAATTTGCTTCGGTGCTGCATCAACTCTGGAAACACCTCTCGATGAGCTGCTCTTAGAAATATGCAATTTAATGGTGCAGCTCTTTTAATTAAAACCCAAGCAAATCAACCCCCCAAAAAGCTCTCGAGTGGAGCTGTTGCAGAGAATGCTTCTCGAGATTGAAATATAAGTCATCTCAGGAATATTTCTTTCTTAAAGATCTGGTGACTGATGTTGTGTGACAGAGGATCACCCTTGGAACTAGAAGTGAAATCCACTTATGGAATTGTATGTGACAACAAAAATGAATTCATCAGGAGCAGTGATCCTAATGAACGTGATATCCCTATCCTAATGAAAACCTTAAGGAGTTCTGCAGGGAATAGAGCAGGAGCAGTTTACAAAAGTAGACACCCTTGCAAAATACAAAACAATTCAATAACCCCCCCCCTAAAAAAACCCAACCAAAACACACAAAGCAGATCTGCAAATTCTTGAAACATTTCTTTGTTTGTTTGCTTTAATTTTCATTCCTTACTTCCAACAAAGAAAAGTGAGTGTTGATTATATTCCTTCCCTCACCCCCTACCCCTTCATGGCTGCACGCATGTCTCTTTGATTTGGGCTGGCTGGTTGGATCATTAATTGAATATAGTAAGGGCTTTTCAGATCTTGGAGAAGAAAAAAAGAAAAAAAAAGAAGAAAAAAAAGGAAGCATTTTCTATTGCTGTTTATATTCCCCCCATTCAGTGCTTGACAATCCACCCTGTCTCTTCCAGAGGGCCCAGACCACCTGAGTCTTAAGTTTAGATCATATCCTGCTACATTAAACTCCACACATAATACGTTGGCCACATGGGAAAATTTAAGGAAAATGAGATTTTATTAAAACCAGGAGACCGCCTGGCTGCAGAGGGATATAATAACAGTGTTATGAGGTTCTTATCTCACATGAAAGTTTCACATTTCCCTGGTTTCCTTTCCCTTATGCTACTTGGACTTCCCCCTCCCCCAATTCCATATGGGTATCTAGTTATTTAATGCAACGGCTAAAAAAGGCAACAATTAGTAATGAAATAATCCCAAATATTTCATTGTTTAATGAAGGCCCCATAGACTTTTGAAGCTAGCACAAGAGCAGCAGAGATTCCCACCAGCAACCCAAACACCTGATGGGTCATCCATTCTACCTTCCAAGAGGGAAGAAGATGCCATGTGGCAAAGCAGTGTGGGTTTGCACGTCAAGAAGAACAGCTGATCTTGTGTGTTGTGCCTGAATTCCTTCTGCTTTCACATTTTTGTATCTTGCAAGATATGAAAAGCCCGGAGAGGGCCTGGTTACAAAGGCCTGGAGTGAGAGGATGAGGGGCAATGGCTTTAAATTAGAAAAGAATGGATTTAGATTGGACGTGAGGAAGAAGTTCTTTCCCAGGAGAGTGGGGGAGCACTGGAACAGGTTGCCAAGGGAGGGGGTTGAGGCCCCATCCCTGGAGACATTCAAGGTGGGGCTGACAGAGCTCTGAGCACCCTGCTCTAGTTGAGATGTCCCTGCTCTCAGCAGGGGGTTGAACCAGGTGACCTCTGCAGGTCCCTTCCCACCCAGACATTTCTATGATTCTAAGATGTTACTCAGTAAGACTTTTGCAGATTCTGAAGGAGCCAGTGGGCACTTGGACTTCATAGTTAGCTAGGTATGCTGTGCCCCTCAGCTGGTTTGCTCTGAAAGAGCAAGGATCTTTCTGGTTGATTGGGAAGTCATATTGTGCAAGGCTGTTGGAGCTGAAGGGGACATCCTCTTCATGGTAAGAGCTTTAGAGTTCCACTCTTTCATAGTTCCATGCAGTCAGACGTTCATGTTCACAGCCAGTGAGGGTCCTGCTCTGCCTTGGCCAAACTTCCCCTGTACATCTTGAGAAATTTCATGCAGGAAGTCTTTGGGAGGTCAAGGGACCTCTGACAGCCTTGGCTCTTCTCAAAAACTTTCTGTTATTGGACTCCAGCAGGTTTTCTTTAGCTGGTCTTGTGGGGGAACATACCAGGAAGGGGGACAAATCCAGTCTGGCCCTGACCCTATCAAAAGTTGCAGAAGGGAATGAAAAATCTCCATAATTCATGTTCCCAACAACATAATACAAACTTCCCTGGTGAGCTTCCTTCTGGAAGCCTGAGGGTTTTTCTTTCTCCTATTTTTTTTACCCCCTGCTTTTATCTCCTTCCCTTGTATAATTACAAAAGTCACCAAAATTCACTGCAAACCATGTACTTGATCACCCCTGTCTTTGGAGACCCTCCTCACCCTTCCCCAGAGAACATCCCCCCAGCACTTTCCTTAGGTGCTCTGATCCATGCATCATTCTGCCCCGAGTCTGTTGCCTTAATTACACTCCTGAGACCCGCACGGTAGCGAGGAGCTGTGTGAAGACTCTCTGGAGAACAACTCAGGGAAACCCCTGGCATTCCCAAACACTATTCCAGATAGGTGAAGGCTGCAGGAGGCTTTGTTAATAAATATTCTTTATTTCTTCTAGCGAGGATGTTTTTGCATAGCGTTACTGGGCTACGTTTGTGTTGCTTCTTAGACCAGTGCCAGGGCTTTGTCATGAGCAGATGGGATTAGATTTGGAATTCTGAAGAAACTGTAGGAAAACTAAATGCTTTTGATGGGCTTTGTGTTGAAAGCAATGCAGCCAGGGTGGGCAACGTGCATTGGCCGTACATTTTGCACAGTTATTTTTTATCACTCTGAGTCACTTAGCTCTTAAATGATTTCATATCACTTAAATGATGATCTTGAAGGTCGTTTCCAACCTTAATATTTCTATGATTTTATGTTTCTTTTATCCTTCTTTGGGTAACTCCACCACTGGCATTTTGAGGTAATGTCTCAGGGACAGAAATGCAACTGGTACGGCTTCGCTGGTCTCACCTTGAAGCCTGGGGAGACTTTTGCTGGGTAGCCCATCTGGGGAGTCATGGGTTGCCTTCTCCGGGGATCGCCTGTTTACACAGTAAGCGAGGTATTTAATTATGTTTCTTGCACCCTGGTGGTTTGCTGGGAATGGTAATCAAAGAGGAGGCTTAGTGCAAAAGCTTAATACAGCCCCTGCAACTGAATTTTGCCTGAGGGGAAGATGAGAGTTGAAAGGAGAAGCAGTGGTCAGAAAAACAAACGTACAACTGAAACTAATGAGACTGTTGCCTCTTCCTATGCTAGAGCTCCTGTAGAGACCTCACTGCTCCTGTGCAAGGACCATAAGACCTTATTTGTTTGTAAGGTCATTTCCTTTTCCTTTCTAATGAACAAACCAGAGATGAAAAGCCAGGCAGAATATGTCACTGTGCTTTTAAGAGATCTGTGCTGTTCCCATACCCTGGTCCTGTATTGGTCTCCTGGGTTCTTATCCCATGGCCCTTCTGTTCCTAAGAAAACACAAATGGATGGTGACGAGCTCTTGGTGTTAGAGATGGATGCTGTTTTCTGGTGTGTTTTCTTGTTTTCATCTATAACCCTGTGGAGCTTGGCTGGGTCTTTAAAAAATGTAACCACCTGAGGACAGGTTGGAAAAACACGTGTTACTAAGAGGTGTCCAGGGATGAGGCAGCAGACCATCCCTGTGCACATCAGCAGGAGGTGCATGAAGGAAGGGAGTCACCTCATGCTCATGTATTGGATGCACTTGCTGTTCACTGGATAAAAACCATGCAATGTTCCAGACTTGGGGAAGAGGGGCTGGAAAATGCCTGGTGGAAAAAGACCTGGGTTTTAATCTTTGATAGCCAGCTGAGGATGAGCCAGTGTGTGACTAGGTGGCCAAGAAGGCCACCAGCACCCTGGCTGTGTCAGCATTGGGGTGGCAGCAGGAGCAGGGCAGGGACCGTCCCCCTGCACTGAGCACTGGGGAGGCCACCCCTGGAATCCTGGGGTCATGTTTGGGCCCCTCACTCCCAGCAGGACCTGGAGGGGCTGGAGCGTGGCCAGAGAAGGGCAACGG